>JAZHEH010001177.1:0-53105 GCA_036589455.1 Ateles fusciceps | reverse complement strand
GGTATTCTGTTTCAAAATCAATACACCTTCGATTTCTACACAGTTGTAAATATTATACACCCTAAATTTGCAGTCTGTTATAAAAAAATATACTCCCTCTACCGGTATTTTGTTTTAAAGTAAATACAACCTGTGATTCTACTCTGTCATACAGAATATTCAGCCTCACTTTGTACTCTCTTATATAAAATATATACCCTCCCTGTGTACTCCAGGTTTAAAATAAATACTACCTCCTATTGTACTCTGTTATAAAAAATACACCTCCTCAACCGGTACTCTGTATTAAAGTAAATACACCTTCTATTTCTACACTGTTGTAAAAATTATACACCCTTAATTTGTACTCTGTTATAAAAATATACTCCCTCTAACGGTACTCTGTTTTAAAGTTAAAAAACTTGTTATTCCACTCATTTATACAAAATATTCACCCTCACTTTGTACTCTCCTATATAAAATATATACAATCTATGTGTACTCAGTTTTAAAATAAATACTACCTCCTTTTTTAATCTGTTATAAAAAATATACACCCTCTAAATGTACTCTGCTTTAAAATAAAAACACTTTCTATTTCCACACTGTTGTAAAAATTATACAACCTAAATTTGTACTCTGTTATGAAAAATATCCTCCATCTACTGCTGCTCTGTTTTAAAGTAAATACAACCTGTGATTCTACTCTGTTATAGAAAATATTCACCCTCTCTTTGTACTCTCTCATATAAAATACACACACTCCATGTACACTCAGTTTTAAAATAAATACTACCTCCTTTTGTACTCTGTTATAAAAATTTAACACCCTCTAAATATACTCTGTTTTAAAATAAATACACCTTCTCTTTCTACACTGTTGTAAAAATTATACACGCTAAATTTTACTCTGTTATAAAAAATATGCTCCCTCTACCAGTACTCTGTTTTAAAGTAACTACAACGTGTGATTCTACTCTGTTATAAAAAATATTCACCCTCATTTTGTACTCTCTTATATAACATACATACCCTCCATTTGTACTCAGATATAAAATAAATACTACCTCCTTTTGTACTCTGTTATAAAAAATATATACCCTCTACCGGTACTCTGTTTTAAAGCAAATACAACCTGTGATTCTACTCTGTTATAGAAAATATTCACCCTCACTTTGTACTATCTTATATAAAATATCTACCCTCTATGTTTACTGAGTTTTAAAATAAATACTACCTCTTTTGTACTCTGTTATAAAAATATACACCCACTACCGGTAATCTGTTTTAAAGTAAATACACCTACTATTTCTACACTGTTGTAAAAATTTTACACCCTAAATTTGTACTCTGTTATAAAAAATATACTCCCTCTACCTGTACTCTGTTTTAAAGTAAATACAACCTGTGATTCTTTTCTGTTATAGAAAATATTCACCCTCAATTTGTACTCTCTTATATAAAGTATATACCCTGCATGTGTACTGAGTTTTCATATAAATACCACCTCCTTTTGTACTCTGTTATAAAAAATATACTCCCTCTACCGGACTCTGTTTTAAAGTAAATACAACCTGTGATTCTACTCTGTTATAGAAAATACTCACCCTCACTTTGTACTCTCTTATATAAAATATCTACCCTCTCTGTTTACTCAGTTTTCAAATAAACACTACCTCCTCTTGGACTCTGTTACAAAAAATATACACCCTCTAAATGTACTCTTGTTTTAGAGTAAATACACCTTCTATTTTTACACTGTTGTAAAAATTATACACCCAAAATTTGTACTCTGTTATAGAAAATATACTCCCTCTACCGGTACTCTGTTTTAAAGAAATACAACCTGTGATTCTACACTCTTATAGAAAATATTCCACCCTTCCTTTGTACTCTCTTATATAAAATATATACCCTCCATGCGTACTCAGTTTTAAAATAAATACTACCTCCTTTTGTCCTCTGTTATAAAAATTATACACCCCTCTAAATGTACTCTGTTTTAAAATAAATACACCTTCTATTTCTACACTGTTATAAAAATTATACCACCCAAAATGTGTACTCTGTTATAAAAATATACCTCCCTCTACCGGTCGCCGGGGACTCCGTTTTAAAGAAATACAACCTGTGATTCTACACTCTTATAGAAAATATTCACCATCCCTTTGTACTCTCTTATATAAAATATATACCCTCCATGCGTACTCAGTTTTAAAATAAATACTACCTCCTTTTGTCCTCTGTTATAAAAAATATACACCCTCTAAATGTACTCTGTTTTAAAATAAATACACCTTCTATTTCTACACTGTTATAAAAATTATACACCCAAAATTTGTACTCTGTTATAAAAAATATACTCCCTCTACCGGTACTCTGTTTTTAAAGAAATACAACCTGTGATTCTACACTCTTATAGAAAATACTCACCCTCAATTTGTACTCTCTTATATAAAATACATACCCTCCATGCCTACTCAGTTTTAAAATAAATACTACCTCCTTTTGTACTCTGTTATAAAAAATATACACCCTCGAAATGTACTCTGTTTTAAAATAAATACACCTTCTATTTCTACACTGTTGTAAATATTATACACCCTAAATTTGTACTCTGTTATAAAAAATATACTCCCTCTACCGGTACACTGTTTTAAAGTAAATACAACCTGTGATAATACTCTGTTATAGAAAATATTCACCCTCACTTTGTACTCTCTTATATGAAATATATACCCTCCATGGGTACTCATTTTTAAAATAAATACTGCCTCCTTTTGTACTCTGTTATAAAAAATAGACCCCCTCTACCGGTACTCTGTTTCAAAGTAAATACAACCAGTGATTCTACCCTCTTATAGAAAATTTTAACCCTCACTTTGAACTCTCTTATACAAAATATATACAGTAAATGTGTACTCATTTTTAAAATAAATACTACCTCCTTTTTTACTCTGTTATAAAAAATATACACCCTCTACCGGTAGTCTGTTTTAAATAAATACACTTTCTATTTCTACACTGTTGTAAAAATTATACACCCTAAATTTGTACTCTCTTATACAAAATGTAATCCCTCTACCGGTACTCTGTTTTAAAGTAAATACAACCTGTGATTCTACTCTCTTATAGAAAATATTCACCGTCACTTTGTACACTCTTATATAAAATATATACCCTCCATGTTTACTCACTTTTAAAATATATACTACCACCTTTTGTACTCTGTTATAAAAAATATACACCCTCTACTGGTATTCTGTTTCAAAATAAATACACCTTCGATTTCTACACAGTTGTAAATATTATACACCCTAAATTTGCAGTCTGTTATAAAAAATATACTCCCCTCTACCGGTATTCTGTTTTAAAGTAAATACAACCTGTGATTCTACTCTGTCATACAGAATATTCAGCCTCACTTTGTACTCTCTTATATAAAATATATACCCTCCCTGTGTACTCAGGTTTAAAATAAATACTACCTCCTATTGTACTCTGTTATAAAAAATACACCTCCTCAACCGGTACTCTGTATTAAAGTAAATACACCTTCTATTTCTACACTGTTGTAAAAATTATACACCCTTAATTTGTACTCTGTTATAAAAAATATACTCCCTCTAACGGTACTCTGTTTTAAAGTTAAAAAACTTGTTATTCCACTCATTTATACAAAATATTCACCCTCACTTTGTACTCTCCTATATAAAATATATACAATCTATGTGTACTCAGTTTTAAAATAAATACTACCTCCTTTTTTAATCTGTTATAAAAAATATACACCCCTCTAAATGTACTCTGCTTTAAAATAAAAACACTTTCTATTTCCACACTGTTGTAAAAATTATACAACCTAAATTTGTACTCTGTTATGAAAAATATCCTCCATCTACTGCTGCTCTGTTTTAAAGTAAATACAACCTGTGATTCTACTCTGTTATAGAAAATATTCACCCTCTCTTTGTACTCTCTCATATAAAATACACACACTCCATGTACACTCAGTTTTAAAATAAATACTACCTCCTTTTGTACTCTGTTATAAAAATTTAACACCCTCTAAATATACTCTGTTTTAAAATAAATACACCTTCTCTTTCTACACTGTTGTAAAAATTATACACGCTAAATTTTACTCTGTTATAAAAAATATGCTCCCTCTACCAGTACTCTGTTTTAAAGTAACTACAACGTGTGATTCTACTCTGTTATAAAAAATATTCACCCTCATTTTGTACTCTCTTATATAACATACATACCCTCCATGTTGTACTCAGATATAAAATAAATACTACCTCCTTTTGTACTCTGTTATAAAAAATATACACCCACTACCGGTAATCTGTTTTAAAGCTAAATACACCTACTATTTCTACACTGTTGTAAAAATTTTACACCCTAAATTTGTACTCTGTTATAAAAAATATACTCCCCTCTACCTGTACTCTGTTTTAAAGTAAATACAACCTGTGATTCTTTTCTGTTATAGAAAATATTCACCCTCAATTTGTACTCTCTTATATAAAGTATATACCCTGCATGTGTACTGAGTTTTCATATAAATACCACCTCCTTTTGTACTCTGTTATAAAAAATATACTCCCTCTACCGGTACTCTGTTTTAAAGTAAATACAACCTGTGATTCTACACTCTTATAGAAAATATTCACCCTTCACTTTGTACTCTCTTATATAAAATATATACCCTCCATGCGTACTCAGTTTTAAAATAAATACTACCTCCTTTGTCCTCTGTTATAAAAATTATACACCCTCTAAATGTACTCTGTTTTAAAATAAATACACCTTCTATTTCTACACTGTTATAAAAATTATACACCCAAAATGTGTACTCTGTTATAAAAAATATACTCCCCTCTACCGGTACTCTGTTTTCAAGAAATACAACCTGTGATTCTAAACTCTTATAGAAAATGTTCACAATCACTTTGTACTCTCTTATAGAAAATATATAACCTCCATCCGTACTCAGTTTTCAAATAAATACTACCTCCTTTTGTCCTCTGTTATAAAAAATATACACCCTCTAAATGTACTCTGTTTTAAAATAAATACACCTTCTATTTCTACACTGTTGTAAATATTATACACCCTAAATTTGTACTCTGTTATAAAAAATATACTCCCTCTACCGGTACACTGTTTTAAAGTAAATACAACCTGTGATAATACTCTGTTATAGAAAATATTCACCCTCACTTTGTACTCTCTTATATGAAATATATACCCTCCATGGGTACTCATTTTTAAAATAAATACTGCCTCCTTTTGTACTCTGTTATAAAAAATAGACCCCCCTCTACCGGTACTCTGTTTCAAAGTAAATACAACCAGTGATTCTACCCTCTTATAGAAAATTTTAACCCTCACTTTGAACTCTCTTATACAAAATATATACAGTAAATGTGTACTCATTTTTAAAATAAATACTACCTCCTTTTTTACTCTGTTATAAAAAATATACACCCTCTACCGGTAGTCTGTTTTAAATAAATACACTTTCTATTTCTACACTGTTGTAAAAATTATACACCCTAAATTTGTACTCTCTTATACAAAATGTAATCCCTCTACCGGTACTCTGTTTTAAAGTAAATACAACCTGTGATTCTACTCTCTTATAGAAAATATTCACCGTCACTTTGTACACTCTTATATAAAATATATACCCTCCATGTTTACTCACTTTTAAAATATATACTACCACCTTTTGTACTCTGTTATAAAAAATATACACCCTCTACTGGTATTCTGTTTCAAAATCAATACACCTTCGATTTCTACACAGTTGTAAATATTATACACCCTAAATTTGCAGTCTGTTATAAAAAAATATACTCCCTCTACCGGTATTCTGTTTTAAAGTAAATACAACCTGTGATTCTACTCTGTCATACAGAATATTCAGCCTCACTTTGTACTCTCTTATATAAAATATATACCCTCCCTGTGTACTCAGGTTTAAAATAAATACTACCTCCTATTGTACTCTGTTATAAAAAATACACCTCCTCAACCGGTACTCTGTATTAAAGTAAATACACCTTCTATTTCTACACTGTTGTAAAAATTATACACCCTTAATTTGTACTCTGTTATAAAAAATATACTCCCTCTAACGGTACTCTGTTTTAAAGTTAAAAAACTTGTTATTCCACTCATTTATACAAAATATTCACCCTCACCTTGTACTCTCCTATATAAAATATATACAATCTATGTGTACTCAGTTTTAAAATAAATACTACCTCCTTTTTTAATCTGTTATAAAAAATATACACCCTCTAAATGTACTCTGCTTTAAAATAAAAACACTTTCTATTTCCACACTGTTGTAAAAATTATACAACCTAAATTTGTACTCTGTTATGAAAAATATCCTCCATCTACTGCTGCTCTGTTTTAAAGTAAATACAACCTGTGATTCTACTCTGTTATAGAAAATATTCACCCTCTCTTTGTACTCTCTCATATAAAATACACACACTCCATGTACACTCAGTTTTAAAATAAATACTACCTCCTTTTGTACTCTGTTATAAAAATTTAACACCCTCTAAATATACTCTGTTTTAAAATAAATACACCTTCTCTTTCTACACTGTTGTAAAAATTATACACGCTAAATTTTACTCTGTTATAAAAATATGCTCCCTCTACCAGTACTCTGTTTTAAAGTAACTACAACGTGTGATTCTACTCTGTTATAGAAAATATTCACCCTCACTTTGTACTATCTTATATAAAATATCTACCCTCTATGTTTACTGAGTTTTAAAATAAATACTACCTCTTTTTGTACTCTGTTATAAAAAATATACACCCACTACCGGTAATCTGTTTTAAAGTAAATACACCTACTATTTCTACACTGTTGTAAAAATTTTACACCCTAAATTTGTACTCTGTTATAAAAAATATACTCCCTCTACCTGTACTCTGTTTTAAAGTAAATACAACCTGTGATTCTTTTCTGTTATAGAAAATATTCACCCTCAATTTGTACTCTCTTATATAAAGTATATACCCTGCATGTGTACTGAGTTTTCATATAAATACCACCTCCTTTTGTACTCTGTTATAAAAAATATACTCCCTCTACCGGAACTCTGTTTTAAAGTAAATACAACCTGTGATTCTACTCTGTTATAGAAAATACTCACCCTCACTTTGTACTCTCTTATATAAAATATCTACCCTCTCTGTTTACTGAGTTTTCAAATAAACACTACCTCCTCTTGGACTCTGTTACAAAAAATATACACCCTCTAAATGTACTCTGTTTTAAAGTAAATACACCTTCTATTTTTACACTGTTGTAAAAATTATACACCCAAAATTTGTACTCTGTTATAGAAAATATACTCCCTCTACCGGTACTCTGTTTTAAAGAAATACAACCTGTGATTCTACACTCTTATAGAAAATATTCACCCTTCCTTTGTACTCTCTTATATAAAATATATACCCTCCATGCGTACTCAGTTTTAAAATAAATACTACCTCCTTTTGTCCTCTGTTATAAAAATTATACACCCTCTAAATGTACTCTGTTTTAAAATAAATACACCTTCTATTTCTACACTGTTATAAAAATTATACACCCAAAATGTGTACTCTGTTATAAAAAATATACTCCCTCTACCGGTACTCCGTTTTAAAGAAATACAACCTGTGATTCTAAACTCTTATAGAAAATGTTCACAATCACTTTGTACTCTCTTATAGAAAATATATAACCTCCATCCGTACTCAGTTTTCAAATAAATACTACCTCCTTTTGTCCTCTGTTATAAAAAATATACACCCTCTAAATGTACTCTGTTTTAAAATAAATACACCTTCTATTTCTACACTGTTATAAAAATTATACACCCAAAATGTGTACTCTGTTATAAAAAATATACTCCCTCTACCGGTACTCTGTTTTAAAGAAATACAACCTGTGATTCTACACTCTTATAGAAAATACTCACACTCAATTTGTACTCTCTTATATGAAATACATACCCTCCATGCGTACTCAGTTTTATAATAAATACTACCTCCTTTTGTACTCTGTTATAAAAAATATACACCCTCAAAATGTACTCTGTTTTAAAATAAATACACCTTCTATTTCTACACTGTTGTAAATATTATACACCCTAAATTTGTACTCTGTTATAAAAAATATACTCCCTCTACCGGTACACTGTTTTAAAGTAAATACAACCTGTGATAATACTCTGTTATAGAAAATATTCACCCTCACTTTGTACTCTCTTATATGAAATATATACCCTCCATGGGTACTCATTTTTAAAATAAATACTGCCTCCTTTTGTACTCTGTTATAAAAAATAGACCCCCCTCTACCGGTACTCTGTTTCAAAGTAAATACAACCAGTGATTCTACCCTCTTATAGAAAATTTTAACCCTCACTTTGAACTCTCTTATACAAAATATATACAGTAAATGTGTACTCATTTTTAAAATAAATACTACCTCCTTTTTTACTCTGTTATAAAAAATATACACCCTCTACCGGTAGTCTGTTTTAAATAAATACACTTTCTATTTCTACACTGTTGTAAAAATTATACACCCTAAATTTGTACTCTCTTATACAAAATGTAATCCCTCTACCGGTACTCTGTTTTAAAGTAAATACAACCTGTGATTCTACTCTCTTATAGAAAATATTCACCGTCACTTTGTACACTCTTATATAAAATATATACCCTCCATGTTTACTCACTTTTAAAATATATACTACCACCTTTTGTACTCTGTTATAAAAAATATACACCCTCTACTGGTATTCTGTTTCAAAATAAATACACCTTCGATTTCTACACAGTTGTAAATATTATACACCCTAAATTTGCAGTCTGTTATAAAAAAATATACTCCCTCTACCGGTATTCTGTTTTAAAGTAAATACAACCTGTGATTCTACTCTGTCATACAGAATATTCAGCCTCACTTTGTACTCTCTTATATAAAATATATACCCTCCCTGTGTACTCAGGTTTAAAATAAATACTACCTCCTATTGTACTCTGTTATAAAAAATACACCTCCTCAACCGGTACTCTGTATTAAAGTAAATACACCTTCTATTTCTACACTGTTGTAAAAATTATACACCCTTAATTTGTACTCTGTTATAAAAAATATACTCCCTCTAACGGTACTCTGTTTTAAAGTTAAAAAACTTGTTATTCCACTCATTTATACAAAATATTCACCCTCACTTTGTACTCTCCTATATAAAATATATACAATCTATGTGTACTCAGTTTTAAAATAAATACTACCTCCTTTTTTAATCTGTTATAAAAAATATACACCCTCTAAATGTACTCTGCTTTAAAATAAAAACACTTTCTATTTCCACACTGTTGTAAAAATTATACAACCTAAATTTGTACTCTGTTATGAAAAATATCCTCCATCTACTGCTGCTCTGTTTTAAAGTAAATACAACCTGTGATTCTACTCTGTTATAGAAAATATTCACCCTCTCTTTGTACTCTCTCATATAAAATACACACACTCCATGTACACTCAGTTTTAAAATAAATACTACCTCCTTTTGTACTCTGTTATAAAAATTTAACACCCTCTAAATATACTCTGTTTTAAAATAAATACACCTTCTCTTTCTACACTGTTGTAAAAATTATACACGCTAAATTTTACTCTGTTATAAAAAATATGCTCCCCTCTACCAGTACTCTGTTTTAAAGTAACTACAACGTGTGATTCTACTCTGTTATAAAAAATATTCACCCTCATTTTCTACTCTCTTATATAACATACATACCCTCCATTTGTACTCAGATATAAAATAAATACTACCTCCTTTTGTACTCTGTTATAAAAAATATATACCCTCTACCGGTACTCTGTTTTAAAGCAAATACAACCTGTGATTCTACTCTGTTATAGAAAATATTCACCCTCACTTTGTACTATCTTATATAAAATATCTACCCTCTATGTTTACTGAGTTTTAAAATAAATACTACCTCTTTTTGTACTCTGTTATAAAAAATATACACCCACTACCGGTAATCTGTTTTAAAGTAAATACACCTACTATTTCTACACTGTTGTAAAAATTTTACACCCTAAATTTGTACTCTGTTATAAAAAATATACTCCCTCTACCTGTACTCTGTTTTAAAGTAAATACAACCTGTGATTCTTTTCTGTTATAGAAAATATTCACCCTCAATTTGTACTCTCTTATATAAAGTATATACCCTGCATGTGTACTGAGTTTTCATATAAATACCACCTCCTTTTGTACTCTGTTATAAAAAATATACTCCCTCTACCGGACTCTGTTTTAAAGTAAATACAACCTGTGATTCTACTCTGTTATAGAAAATACTCACCCTCACTTTGTACTCTCTTATATAAAATATCTACCCTCTCTGTTTACTGAGTTTTCAAATAAACACTACCTCCTCTTGGACTCTGTTACAAAAAATATACACCCTCTAAATGTACTCTGTTTTAAAGTAAATACACCTTCTATTTTTACACTGTTGTAAAAATTATACACCCAAAATTTGTACTCTGTTATAGAAAATATACTCCCTCTACCGGTACTCTGTTTTAAAGAAATACAACCTGTGATTCTACACTCTTATAGAAAATATTCACCCTTCCTTTGTACTCTCTTATATAAAATATATACCCTCCATGCGTACTCAGTTTTAAAATAAATACTACCTCCTTTTGTCCTCTGTTATAAAAATTATACACCCTCTAAATGTACTCTGTTTTAAAATAAATACACCTTCTATTTCTACACTGTTATAAAAATTATACACCCAAAATGTGTACTCTGTTATAAAAAATATACTCCCTCTACCGGTACTCTGTTTTAAAGAAATACAACCTGTGATTCTAAACTCTTATAGAAAATGTTCACAATCACTTTGTACTCTCTTATATAAAAATATATAACCTCCATCCGTACTCAGTTTTCAAATAAATACTACCTCCTTTTGTCCTCTGTTATAAAAAATATACACCCTCTAAATGTACTCTGTTTTAAAATAAATACACCTTCTATTTCTACACTGTTGTAAATATTATACACCCTAAATTTGTACTCTGTTATAAAAAATATACTCCCTCTACCGGTACACTGTTTTAAAGTAAATACAACCTGTGATAATACTCTGTTATAGAAAATATTCACCCTCACTTTGTACTCTCTTATATGAAATATATACCCTCCATGGGTACTCATTTTTAAAATAAATACTGCCTCCTTTTGTACTCTGTTATAAAAAATAGACCCCCCTCTACCGGTACTCTGTTTCAAAGTAAATACAACCAGTGATTCTACCCTCTTATAGAAAATTTTAACCCTCACTTTGAACTCTCTTATACAAAATATATACAGTAAATGTGTACTCATTTTTAAAATAAATACTACCTCCTTTTTTACTCTGTTATAAAAAATATACACCCTCTACCGGTAGTCTGTTTTAAATAAATACACTTTCTATTTCTACACTGTTGTAAAAATTATACACCCTAAATTTGTACTCTCTTATACAAAATGTAATCCCTCTACCGGTACTCTGTTTTAAAGTAAATACAACCTGTGATTCTACTCTCTTATAGAAAATATTCACCGTCACTTTGTACACTCTTATATAAAATATATACCCTCCATGTTTACTCACTTTTAAAATATATACTACCACCTTTTGTACTCTGTTATAAAAAATATACACCCTCTACTGGTATTCTGTTTCAAAATAAATACACCTTCGATTTCTACACAGTTGTAAATATTATACACCCTAAATTTGCAGTCTGTTATAAAAAAATATACTCCCTCTACCGGTATTCTGTTTTAAAGTAAATACAACCTGTGATTCTACTCTGTCATACAGAATATTCAGCCTCACTTTGTACTCTCTTATATAAAATATATACCCTCCCTGTGTACTCAGGTTTAAAATAAATACTACCTCCTATTGTACTCTGTTATAAAAAATACACCTCCTCAACCGGTACTCTGTATTAAAGTAAATACACCTTCTATTTCTACACTGTTGTAAAAATTATACACCCTTAATTTGTACTCTGTTATAAAAAATATACTCCCTCTAACGGTACTCTGTTTTAAAGTTAAAAAACTTGTTATTCCACTCATTTATACAAAATATTCACCCTCACTTTGTACTCTCCTATATAAAATATATACAATCTATGTGTACTCAGTTTTAAAATAAATACTACCTCCTTTTTTAATCTGTTATAAAAAATATACACCCTCTAAATGTACTCTGCTTTAAAATAAAAACACTTTCTATTTCCACACTGTTGTAAAAATTATACAACCTAAATTTGTACTCTGTTATGAAAAATATCCTCCATCTACTGCTGCTCTGTTTTAAAGTAAATACAACCTGTGATTCTACTCTGTTATAGAAAATATTCACCCTCTCTTTGTACTCTCTCATATAAAATACACACACTCCATGTACACTCAGTTTTAAAATAAATACTACCTCCTTTTGTACTCTGTTATAAAAATTTAACACCCTCTAAATATACTCTGTTTTAAAATAAATACACCTTCTCTTTCTACACTGTTGTAAAAATTATACACGCTAAATTTTACTCTGTTATAAAAAATATGCTCCCTCTACCAGTACTCTGTTTTAAAGTAACTACAACGTGTGATTCTACTCTGTTATAAAAAATATTCACCCTCATTTTGTACTCTCTTATATAACATACATACCCTCCATTTGTACTCAGATATAAAATAAATACTACCTCCTTTTGTACTCTGTTATAAAAAATATATACCCTCTACCGGTACTCTGTTTTAAAGCAAATACAACCTGTGATTCTACTCTGTTATAGAAAATATTCACCCTCACTTTGTACTATCTTATATAAAATATCTACCCTCTATGTTTACTGAGTTTTAAAATAAATACTACCTCTTTTTGTACTCTGTTATAAAAAATATACACCCACTACCGGTAATCTGTTTTAAAGTAAATACACCTACTATTTCTACACTGTTGTAAAAATTTTACACCCTAAATTTGTACTCTGTTATAAAAAATATACTCCCTCTACCTGTACTCTGTTTTAAAGTAAATACAACCTGTGATTCTTTTCTGTTATAGAAAATATTCACCCTCAATTTGTACTCTCTTATATAAAGTATATACCCTGCATGTGTACTGAGTTTTCATATAAATACCACCTCCTTTTGTACTCTGTTATAAAAAATATACTCCCTCTACCGGAACTCTGTTTTAAAGTAAATACAACCTGTGATTCTACTCTGTTATAGAAAATACTCACCCTCACTTTGTACTCTCTTATATAAAATATCTACCCTCTCTGTTTACTGAGTTTTCAAATAAACACTACCTCCTCTTGGACTCTGTTACAAATAATATACACCCTCTAAATGTACTCTGTTTTAAAGTAAATACACCTTCTATTTTTACACTGTTGTAAAAATTATACACCCAAAATTTGTACTCTGTTATAGAAAATATACTCCCTCTACCGGTACTCTGTTTTAAAGAAATACAACCTGTGATTCTACACTCTTATAGAAAATATTCACCCTTCCTTTGTACTCTCTTATATAAAATATATACCCTCCATGCGTACTCAGTTTTAAAATAAATACTACCTCCTTTTGTCCTCTCTTATAAAAATTATACACCCTCTAAATGTACTCTGTTTTAAAATAAATACACCTTCTATTTCTACACTGTTATAAAAATTATACACCCAAAATGTGTACTCTGTTATAAAAAATATACTCCCTCTACCGGTACTCCGTTTTAAAGAAATACAATCTGTGATTCTAAACTCTTATAGAAAATGTTCACAATCACTTTGTACTCTCTTATAGAAAATATATAACCTCCATCCGTACTCAGTTTTCAAATAAATACTACCTCCTTTTGTCCTCTGTTATAAAAAATATACACCCTCTAAATGTACTCTGTTTTAAAATAAATACACCTTCTATTTCTACACTGTTATAAAAATTATACACCCAAAATGTGTACTCTGTTATAAAAAATATACTCCCTCTACCGGTACTCTGTTTTAAAGAAATACAACCTGTGATTCTACACTCTTATAGAAAATACTCACACTCAATTTGTACTCTCTTATATGAAATACATACCCTCCATGCGTACTCAGTTTTATAATAAATACTACCTCCTTTTGTACTCTGTTATAAAAAATATACACCCTCAAAATGTACTCTGTTTTAAAATAAATACACCTTCTATTTCTACACTGTTGTAAATATTATACACCCTAAATTTGTACTCTGTTATAAAAAATATACTCCCTCTACCGGTACACTGTTTTAAAGTAAATACAACCTGTGATAATACTCTGTTATAGAAAATATTCACCCTCACTTTGTACTCTCTTATATGAAATATATACCCTCCATGGGTACTCATTTTTAAAATAAATACTGCCTCCTTTTGTACTCTGTTATAAAAAATAGACCCCCCTCTACCGGTACTCTGTTTCAAAGTAAATACAACCAGTGATTCTACCCTCTTATAGAAAATTTTAACCCTCACTTTGAACTCTCTTATACAAAATATATACAGTAAATGTGTACTCATTTTTAAAATAAATACTACCTCCTTTTTTACTCTGTTATAAAAAATATACACCCTCTACCGGTAGTCTGTTTTAAATAAATACACTTTCTATTTCTACACTGTTGTAAAAATTATACACCCTAAATTTGTACTCTCTTATACAAAATGTAATCCCTCTACCGGTACTCTGTTTTAAAGTAAATACAACCTGTGATTCTACTCTCTTATAGAAAATATTCACCGTCACTTTGTACACTCTTATATAAAATATATACCCTCCATGTTTACTCACTTTTAAAATATATACTACCACCTTTTGTACTCTGTTATAAAAAATATACACCCTCTACTGGTATTCTGTTTCAAAATCAATACACCTTCGATTTCTACACAGTTGTAAATATTATACACCCTAAATTTGCAGTCTGTTATAAAAAAATATACTCCCTCTACCGGTATTCTGTTTTAAAGTAAATACAACCTGTGATTCTACTCTGTCATACAGAATATTCAGCCTCACTTTGTACTCTCTTATATAAAATATATACCCTCCCTGTGTACTCAGGTTTAAAATAAATACTACCTCCTATTGTACTCTGTTATAAAAAATACACCTCCTCAACCGGTACTCTGTATTAAAGTAAATACACCTTCTATTTCTACACTGTTGTAAAAATTATACACCCTTAATTTGTACTCTGTTATACAAAATATACTCCCTCTAACGGTACTCTGTTTTAAAGTTAAAAAACTTGTTATTCCACTCATTTATACAAAATATTCACCCTCACTTTGTACTCTCCTATATAAAATATATACAATCTATGTGTACTCAGTTTTAAAATAAATACTACCTCCTTTTTTAATCTGTTATAAAAAATATACACCCTCTAAATGTACTCTGCTTTAAAATAAAAACACTTTCTATTTCCACACTGTTGTAAAAATTATACAACCTAAATTTGTACTCTGTTATGAAAAATATCCTCCATCTACTGCTGCTCTGTTTTAAAGTAAATACAACCTGTGATTCTACTCTGTTATAGAAAATATTCACCCTCTCTTTGTACTCTCTCATATAAAATACACACACTCCATGTACACTCAGTTTTAAAATAAATACTACCTCCTTTTGTACTCTGTTATAAAAATTTAACACCCTCTAAATATACTCTGTTTTAAAATAAATACACCTTCTCTTTCTACACTGTTGTAAAAATTATACACGCTAAATTTTACTCTGTTATAAAAAATATGCTCCCTCTACCAGTACTCTGTTTTAAAGTAACTACAACGTGTGATTCTACTCTGTTATAAAAAATATTCACCCTCATTTTGTACTCTCTTATATAACATACATACCCTCCATTTGTACTCAGATATAAAATAAATACTACCTCCTTTTGTACTCTGTTATAAAAAATATATACCCTCTACCGGTACTCTGTTTTAAAGCAAATACAACCTGTGATTCTACTCTGTTATAGAAAATATTCACCCTCACTTTGTACTATCTTATATAAAATATCTACCCTCTATGTTTACTGAGTTTTAAAATAAATACTACCTCTTTTTGTACTCTGTTATAAAAAATATACACCCACTACCGGTAATCTGTTTTAAAGTAAATACACCTACTATTTCTACACTGTTGTAAAAATTTTACACCCTAAATTTGTACTCTGTTATAAAAAATATACTCCCTCTACCTGTACTCTGTTTTAAAGTAAATACAACCTGTGATTCTTTTCTGTTATAGAAAATATTCACCCTCAATTTGTACTCTCTTATATAAAGTATATACCCTGCATGTGTACTGAGTTTTCATATAAATACCACCTCCTTTTGTACTCTGTTATAAAAAATATACTCCCTCTACCGGAACTCTGTTTTAAAGTAAATACAACCTGTGATTCTACTCTGTTATAGAAAATACTCACCCTCACTTTGTACTCTCTTATATAAAATATCTACCCTCTCTGTTTACTGAGTTTTCAAATAAACACTACCTCCTCTTGGACTCTGTTACAAATAATATACACCCTCTAAATGTACTCTGTTTTAAAGTAAATACACCTTCTATTTTTACACTGTTGTAAAAATTATACACCCAAAATTTGTACTCTGTTATAGAAAATATACTCCCTCTACCGGTGCTCTGTTTTAAAGAAATACAACCTGTGATTCTACACTCTTATAGAAAATATTCACCCTTCCTTTGTACTCTCTTATATAAAATATATACCCTCCATGCGTACTCAGTTTTAAAATAAATACTACCTCCTTTTGTCCTCTCTTATAAAAATTATACACCCTCTAAATGTACTCTGTTTTAAAATAAATACACCTTCTATTTCTACACTGTTATAAAAATTATACACCCAAAATGTGTACTCTGTTATAAAAAATATACTCCCTCTACCGGTACTCCGTTTTAAAGAAATACAATCTGTGATTCTAAACTCTTATAGAAAATGTTCACAATCACTTTGTACTCTCTTATAGAAAATATATAACCTCCATCCGTACTCAGTTTTCAAATAAATACTACCTCCTTTTGTCCTCTGTTATAAAAAATATACACCCTCTAAATGTACTCTGTTTTAAAATAAATACACCTTCTATTTCTACACTGTTATAAAAATTATACACCCAAAATGTGTACTCTGTTATAAAAAATATACTCCCTCTACCGGTACTCTGTTTTAAAGAAATACAACCTGTGATTCTACACTCTTATAGAAAATACTCACACTCAATTTGTACTCTCTTATATGAAATACATACCCTCCATGCGTACTCAGTTTTATAATAAATACTACCTCCTTTTGTACTCTGTTATAAAAAATATACACCCTCAAAATGTACTCTGTTTTAAAATAAATACACCTTCTATTTCTACACTGTTGTAAATATTATACACCCTAAATTTGTACTCTGTTATAAAAAATATACTCCCTCTACCGGTACACTGTTTTAAAGTAAATACAACCTGTGATAATACTCTGTTATAGAAAATATTCACCCTCACTTTGTACTCTCTTATATGAAATATATACCCTCCATGGGTACTCATTTTTAAAATAAATACTGCCTCCTTTTGTACTCTGTTATAAAAAATAGACCCCCCTCTACCGGTACTCTGTTTCAAAGTAAATACAACCAGTGATTCTACCCTCTTATAGAAAATTTTAACCCTCACTTTGAACTCTCTTATACAAAATATATACAGTAAATGTGTACTCATTTTTAAAATAAATACTACCTCCTTTTTTACTCTGTTATAAAAAATATACACCCTCTACCGGTAGTCTGTTTTAAATAAATACACTTTCTATTTCTACACTGTTGTAAAAATTATACACCCTAAATTTGTACTCTCTTATACAAAATGTAATCCCTCTACCGGTACTCTGTTTTAAAGTAAATACAACCTGTGATTCTACTCTCTTATAGAAAATATTCACCGTCACTTTGTACACTCTTATATAAAATATATACCCTCCATGTTTACTCACTTTTAAAATATATACTACCACCTTTTGTACTCTGTTATAAAAAATATACACCCTCTACTGGTATTCTGTTTCAAAATCAATACACCTTCGATTTCTACACAGTTGTAAATATTATACACCCTAAATTTGCAGTCTGTTATAAAAAAATATACTCCCTCTACCGGTATTCTGTTTTAAAGTAAATACAACCTGTGATTCTACTCTGTCATACAGAATATTCAGCCTCACTTTGTACTCTCTTATATAAAATATATACCCTCCCTGTGTACTCAGGTTTAAAATAAATACTACCTCCTATTGTACTCTGTTATAAAAAATACACCTCCTCAACCGGTACTCTGTATTAAAGTAAATACACCTTCTATTTCTACACTGTTGTAAAAATTATACACCCTTAATTTGTACTCTGTTATACAAAATATACTCCCTCTAACGGTACTCTGTTTTAAAGTTAAAAAACTTGTTATTCCACTCATTTATACAAAATATTCACCCTCACTTTGTACTCTCCTATATAAAATATATACAATCTATGTGTACTCAGTTTTAAAATAAATACTACCTCCTTTTTTAATCTGTTATAAAAAATATACACCCTCTAAATGTACTCTGCTTTAAAATAAAAACACTTTCTATTTCCACACTGTTGTAAAAATTATACAACCTAAATTTGTACTCTGTTATGAAAAATATCCTCCATCTACTGCTGCTCTGTTTTAAAGTAAATACAACCTGTGATTCTACTCTGTTATAGAAAATATTCACCCTCTCTTTGTACTCTCTCATATAAAATACACACACTCCATGTACACTCAGTTTTAAAATAAATACTACCTCCTTTTGTACTCTGTTATAAAAATTTAACACCCTCTAAATATACTCTGTTTTAAAATAAATACACCTTCTCTTTCTACACTGTTGTAAAAATTATACACGCTAAATTTTACTCTGTTATAAAAAATATGCTCCCTCTACCAGTACTCTGTTTTAAAGTAACTACAACGTGTGATTCTACTCTGTTATAAAAAATATTCACCCTCATTTTGTACTCTCTTATATAACATACATACCCTCCATTTGTACTCAGATATAAAATAAATACTACCTCCTTTTGTACTCTGTTATAAAAAATATATACCCTCTACCGGTACTCTGTTTTAAAGCAAATACAACCTGTGATTCTACTCTGTTATAGAAAATATTCACCCTCACTTTGTACTATCTTATATAAAATATCTACCCTCTATGTTTACTGAGTTTTAAAATAAATACTACCTCTTTTTGTACTCTGTTATAAAAAATATACACCCACTACCGGTAATCTGTTTTAAAGTAAATACACCTACTATTTCTACACTGTTGTAAAAATTTTACACCCTAAATTTGTACTCTGTTATAAAAAATATACTCCCTCTACCTGTACTCTGTTTTAAAGTAAATACAACCTGTGATTCTTTTCTGTTATAGAAAATATTCACCCTCAATTTGTACTCTCTTATATAAAGTATATACCCTGCATGTGTACTGAGTTTTCATATAAATACCACCTCCTTTTGTACTCTGTTATAAAAAATATACTCCCTCTACCGGAACTCTGTTTTAAAGTAAATACAACCTGTGATTCTACTCTGTTATAGAAAATACTCACCCTCACTTTGTACTCTCTTATATAAAATATCTACCCTCTCTGTTTACTGAGTTTTCAAATAAACACTACCTCCTCTTGGACTCTGTTACAAATAATATACACCCTCTAAATGTACTCTGTTTTAAAGTAAATACACCTTCTATTTTTACACTGTTGTAAAAATTATACACCCAAAATTTGTACTCTGTTATAGAAAATATACTCCCTCTACCGGTACTCTGTTTTAAAGAAATACAACCTGTGATTCTACACTCTTATAGAAAATATTCACCCTTCCTTTGTACTCTCTTATATAAAATATATACCCTCCATGCGTACTCAGTTTTAAAATAAATACTACCTCCTTTTGTCCTCTCTTATAAAAATTATACACCCTCTAAATGTACTCTGTTTTAAAATAAATACACCTTCTATTTCTACACTGTTATAAAAATTATACACCCAAAATGTGTACTCTGTTATAAAAAATATACTCCCTCTACCGGTACTCCGTTTTAAAGAAATACAATCTGTGATTCTAAACTCTTATAGAAAATGTTCACAATCACTTTGTACTCTCTTATAGAAAATATATAACCTCCATCCGTACTCAGTTTTCAAATAAATACTACCTCCTTTTGTCCTCTGTTATAAAAAATATACACCCCTCTAAATGTACTCTGTTTTAAAATAAATACACCTTCTATTTCTACACTGTTATAAAAATTATACACCCAAAATGTGTACTCTGTTATAAAAAATATACTCCCCTCTACCGGTACTCTGTTTTAAAGAAATACAACCTGTGATTCTACACTCTTATAGAAAATACTCACACTCAATTTGTACTCTCTTATATGAAATACATACCCTCCATGCGTACTCAGTTTTATAATAAATACTACCTCCTTTTGTACTCTGTTATAAAAAATATACACCCTCAAAATGTACTCTGTTTTAAAATAAATACACCTTCTATTTCTACACTGTTGTAAATATTATACACCCTAAATTTGTACTCTGTTATAAAAAATATACTCCCTCTACCGGTACACTGTTTTAAAGTAAATACAACCTGTGATAATACTCTGTTATAGAAAATATTCACCCTCACTTTGTACTCTCTTATATGAAATATATACCCTCCATGGGTACTCATTTTTAAAATAAATACTGCCTCCTTTTGTACTCTGTTATAAAAAATAGACCCCCCTCTACCGGTACTCTGTTTCAAAGTAAATACAACCAGTGATTCTACCCTCTTATAGAAAATTTTAACCCTCACTTTGAACTCTCTTATACAAAATATATACAGTAAATGTGTACTCATTTTTAAAATAAATACTACCTCCTTTTTTACTCTGTTATAAAAAATATACACCCTCTACCGGTAGTCTGTTTTAAATAAATACACTTTCTATTTCTACACTGTTGTAAAAATTATACACCCTAAATTTGTACTCTCTTATACAAAATGTAATCCCTCTACCGGTACTCTGTTTTAAAGTAAATACAACCTGTGATTCTACTCTCTTATAGAAAATATTCACCGTCACTTTGTACACTCTTATATAAAATATATACCCTCCATGTTTACTCACTTTTAAAATATATACTACCACCTTTTGTACTCTGTTATAAAAAATATACACCCTCTACTGGTATTCTGTTTCAAAATCAATACACCTTCGATTTCTACACAGTTGTAAATATTATACACCCTAAATTTGCAGTCTGTTATAAAAAAATATACTCCCTCTACCGGTATTCTGTTTTAAAGTAAATACAACCTGTGATTCTACTCTGTCATACAGAATATTCAGCCTCACTTTGTACTCTCTTATATAAAATATATACCCTCCCTGTGTACTCAGGTTTAAAATAAATACTACCTCCTATTGTACTCTGTTATAAAAAATACACCTCCTCAACCGGTACTCTGTATTAAAGTAAATACACCTTCTATTTCTACACTGTTGTAAAAATTATACACCCTTAATTTGTACTCTGTTATACAAAATATACTCCCTCTAACGGTACTCTGTTTTAAAGTTAAAAAACTTGTTATTCCACTCATTTATACAAAATATTCACCCTCACTTTGTACTCTCCTATATAAAATATATACAATCTATGTGTACTCAGTTTTAAAATAAATACTACCTCCTTTTTTAATCTGTTATAAAAAATATACACCCTCTAAATGTACTCTGCTTTAAAATAAAAACACTTTCTATTTCCACACTGTTGTAAAAATTATACAACCTAAATTTGTACTCTGTTATGAAAAATATCCTCCATCTACTGCTGCTCTGTTTTAAAGTAAATACAACCTGTGATTCTACTCTGTTATAGAAAATATTCACCCTCTCTTTGTACTCTCTCATATAAAATACACACACTCCATGTACACTCAGTTTTAAAATAAATACTACCTCCTTTTGTACTCTGTTATAAAAATTTAACACCCTCTAAATATACTCTGTTTTAAAATAAATACACCTTCTCTTTCTACACTGTTGTAAAAATTATACACGCTAAATTTTACTCTGTTATAAAAAATATGCTCCCTCTACCAGTACTCTGTTTTAAAGTAACTACAACGTGTGATTCTACTCTGTTATAAAAAATATTCACCCTCATTTTGTACTCTCTTATATAACATACATACCCTCCATTTGTACTCAGATATAAAATAAATACTACCTCCTTTTGTACTCTGTTATAAAAAATATATACCCTCTACCGGTACTCTGTTTTAAAGCAAATACAACCTGTGATTCTACTCTGTTATAGAAAATATTCACCCTCACTTTGTACTATCTTATATAAAATATCTACCCTCTATGTTTACTGAGTTTTAAAATAAATACTACCTCTTTTTGTACTCTGTTATAAAAAATATACACCCACTACCGGTAATCTGTTTTAAAGTAAATACACCTACTATTTCTACACTGTTGTAAAAATTTTACACCCTAAATTTGTACTCTGTTATAAAAAATATACTCCCTCTACCTGTACTCTGTTTTAAAGTAAATACAACCTGTGATTCTTTTCTGTTATAGAAAATATTCACCCTCAATTTGTACTCTCTTATATAAAGTATATACCCTGCATGTGTACTGAGTTTTCATATAAATACCACCTCCTTTTGTACTCTGTTATAAAAAATATACTCCCTCTACCGGAACTCTGTTTTAAAGTAAATACAACCTGTGATTCTACTCTGTTATAGAAAATACTCACCCTCACTTTGTACTCTCTTATATAAAATATCTACCCTCTCTGTTTACTGAGTTTTCAAATAAACACTACCTCCTCTTGGACTCTGTTACAAATAATATACACCCTCTAAATGTACTCTGTTTTAAAGTAAATACACCTTCTATTTTTACACTGTTGTAAAAATTATACACCCAAAATTTGTACTCTGTTATAGAAAATATACTCCCTCTACCGGTACTCTGTTTTAAAGAAATACAACCTGTGATTCTACACTCTTATAGAAAATATTCACCCTTCCTTTGTACTCTCTTATATAAAATATATACCCTCCATGCGTACTCAGTTTTAAAATAAATACTACCTCCTTTTGTCCTCTCTTATAAAAATTATACACCCTCTAAATGTACTCTGTTTTAAAATAAATACACCTTCTATTTCTACACTGTTATAAAAATTATACACCCAAAATGTGTACTCTGTTATAAAAAATATACTCCCTCTACCGGTACTCCGTTTTAAAGAAATACAATCTGTGATTCTAAACTCTTATAGAAAATGTTCACAATCACTTTGTACTCTCTTATAGAAAATATATAACCTCCATCCGTACTCAGTTTTCAAATAAATACTACCTCCTTTTGTCCTCTGTTATAAAAAATATACACCCTCTAAATGTACTCTGTTTTAAAATAAATACACCTTCTATTTCTACACTGTTATAAAAATTATACACCCAAAATGTGTACTCTGTTATAAAAAATATACTCCCTCTACCGGTACTCTGTTTTAAAGAAATACAACCTGTGATTCTACACTCTTATAGAAAATACTCACACTCAATTTGTACTCTCTTATATGAAATACATACCCTCCATGCGTACTCAGTTTTATAATAAATACTACCTCCTTTTGTACTCTGTTATAAAAAATATACACCCTCAAAATGTACTCTGTTTTAAAATAAATACACCTTCTATTTCTACACTGTTGTAAATATTATACACCCTAAATTTGTACTCTGTTATAAAAAATATACTCCCTCTACCGGTACACTGTTTTAAAGTAAATACAACCTGTGATAATACTCTGTTATAGAAAATATTCACCCTCACTTTGTACTCTCTTATATGAAATATATACCCTCCATGGGTACTCATTTTTAAAATAAATACTGCCTCCTTTTGTACTCTGTTATAAAAAATAGACCCCCCTCTACCGGTACTCTGTTTCAAAGTAAATACAACCAGTGATTCTACCCTCTTATAGAAAATTTTAACCCTCACTTTGAACTCTCTTATACAAAATATATACAGTAAATGTGTACTCATTTTTAAAATAAATACTACCTCCTTTTTTACTCTGTTATAAAAAATATACACCCTCTACCGGTAGTCTGTTTTAAATAAATACACTTTCTATTTCTACACTGTTGTAAAAATTATACACCCTAAATTTGTACTCTCTTATACAAAATGTAATCCCTCTACCGGTACTCTGTTTTAAAGTAAATACAACCTGTGATTCTACTCTCTTATAGAAAATATTCACCGTCACTTTGTACACTCTTATATAAAATATATACCCTCCATGTTTACTCACTTTTAAAATATATACTACCACCTTTTGTACTCTGTTATAAAAAATATACACCCTCTACTGGTATTCTGTTTCAAAATCAATACACCTTCGATTTCTACACAGTTGTAAATATTATACACCCTAAATTTGCAGTCTGTTATAAAAAAATATACTCCCTCTACCGGTATTCTGTTTTAAAGTAAATACAACCTGTGATTCTACTCTGTCATACAGAATATTCAGCCTCACTTTGTACTCTCTTATATAAAATATATACCCTCCCTGTGTACTCAGGTTTAAAATAAATACTACCTCCTATTGTACTCTGTTATAAAAAATACACCTCCTCAACCGGTACTCTGTATTAAAGTAAATACACCTTCTATTTCTACACTGTTGTAAAAATTATACACCCTTAATTTGTACTCTGTTATACAAAATATACTCCCTCTAACGGTACTCTGTTTTAAAGTTAAAAAACTTGTTATTCCACTCATTTATACAAAATATTCACCCTCACTTTGTACTCTCCTATATAAAATATATACAATCTATGTGTACTCAGTTTTAAAATAAATACTACCTCCTTTTTTAATCTGTTATAAAAAATATACACCCTCTAAATGTACTCTGCTTTAAAATAAAAACACTTTCTATTTCCACACTGTTGTAAAAATTATACAACCTAAATTTGTACTCTGTTATGAAAAATATCCTCCATCTACTGCTGCTCTGTTTTAAAGTAAATACAACCTGTGATTCTACTCTGTTATAGAAAATATTCACCCTCTCTTTGTACTCTCTCATATAAAATACACACACTCCATGTACACTCAGTTTTAAAATAAATACTACCTCCTTTTGTACTCTGTTATAAAAATTTAACACCCTCTAAATATACTCTGTTTTAAAATAAATACACCTTCTCTTTCTACACTGTTGTAAAAATTATACACGCTAAATTTTACTCTGTTATAAAAAATATGCTCCCCTCTACCAGTACTCTGTTTTAAAGTAACTACAACGTGTGATTCTACTCTGTTATAAAAAATATTCACCCTCATTTTGTACTCTCTTATATAACATACATACCCTCCATTTGTACTCAGATATAAAATAAATACTACCTCCTTTTGTACTCTGTTATAAAAAATATATACCCTCTACCGGTACTCTGTTTTAAAGCAAATACAACCTGTGATTCTACTCTGTTATAGAAAATATTCACCCTCACTTTGTACTATCTTATATAAAATATCTACCCTCTATGTTTACTGAGTTTTAAAATAAATACTACCTCTTTTTGTACTCTGTTATAAAAAATATACACCCACTACCGGTAATCTGTTTTAAAGTAAATACACCTACTATTTCTACACTGTTGTAAAAATTTTACACCCTAAATTTGTACTCTGTTATAAAAAATATACTCCCTCTACCTGTACTCTGTTTTAAAGTAAATACAACCTGTGATTCTTTTCTGTTATAGAAAATATTCACCCTCAATTTGTACTCTCTTATATAAAGTATATACCCTGCATGTGTACTGAGTTTTCATATAAATACCACCTCCTTTTGTACTCTGTTATAAAAAATATACTCCCTCTACCGGAACTCTGTTTTAAAGTAAATACAACCTGTGATTCTACTCTGTTATAGAAAATACTCACCCTCACTTTGTACTCTCTTATATAAAATATCTACCCTCTCTGTTTACTGAGTTTTCAAATAAACACTACCTCCTCTTGGACTCTGTTACAAATAATATACACCCTCTAAATGTACTCTGTTTTAAAGTAAATACACCTTCTATTTTTACACTGTTGTAAAAATTATACACCCAAAATTTGTACTCTGTTATAGAAAATATACTCCCTCTACCGGTACTCTGTTTTAAAGAAATACAACCTGTGATTCTACACTCTTATAGAAAATATTCACCCTTCCTTTGTACTCTCTTATATAAAATATATACCCTCCATGCGTACTCAGTTTTAAAATAAATACTACCTCCTTTTGTCCTCTCTTATAAAAATTATACACCCTCTAAATGTACTCTGTTTTAAAATAAATACACCTTCTATTTCTACACTGTTATAAAAATTATACACCCAAAATGTGTACTCTGTTATAAAAAATATACTCCCCTCTACCGGTACTCCGTTTTAAAGAAATACAACCTGTGATTCTAAACTCTTATAGAAAATGTTCACAATCACTTTGTACTCTCTTATAGAAAATATATAACCTCCATCCGTACTCAGTTTTCAAATAAATACTACCTCCTTTTGTCCTCTGTTATAAAAAATATACACCCTCTAAATGTACTCTGTTTTAAAATAAATACACCTTCTATTTCTACACTGTTATAAAAATTATACACCCAAAATGTGTACTCTGTTATAAAAAATATACTCCCTCTACCGGTACTCTGTTTTAAAGAAATACAACCTGTGATTCTACACTCTTATAGAAAATACTCACACTCAATTTGTACTCTCTTATATGAAATACATACCCTCCATGCGTACTCAGTTTTATAATAAATACTACCTCCTTTTGTACTCTGTTATAAAAAATATACACCCTCAAAATGTACTCTGTTTTAAAATAAATACACCTTCTATTTCTACACTGTTGTAAATATTATACACCCTAAATTTGTACTCTGTTATAAAAAATATACTCCCTCTACCGGTACACTGTTTTAAAGTAAATACAACCTGTGATAATACTCTGTTATAGAAAATATTCACCCTCACTTTGTACTCTCTTATATGAAATATATACCCTCCATGGGTACTCATTTTTAAAATAAATACTGCCTCCTTTTGTACTCTGTTATAAAAAATAGACCCCCCTCTACCGGTACTCTGTTTCAAAGTAAATACAACCAGTGATTCTACCCTCTTATAGAAAATTTTAACCCTCACTTTGAACTCTCTTATACAAAATATATACAGTAAATGTGTACTCATTTTTAAAATAAATACTACCTCCTTTTTTACTCTGTTATAAAAAATATACACCCTCTACCGGTAGTCTGTTTTAAATAAATACACTTTCTATTTCTACACTGTTGTAAAAATTATACACCCTAAATTTGTACTCTCTTATACAAAATGTAATCCCTCTACCGGTACTCTGTTTTAAAGTAAATACAACCTGTGATTCTACTCTCTTATAGAAAATATTCACCGTCACTTTGTACACTCTTATATAAAATATATACCCTCCATGTTTACTCACTTTTAAAATATATACTACCACCTTTTGTACTCTGTTATAAAAAATATACACCCTCTACTGGTATTCTGTTTCAAAATAAATACACCTTCGATTTCTACACAGTTGTAAATATTATACACCCTAAATTTGCAGTCTGTTATAAAAAAATATACTCCCTCTACCGGTATTCTGTTTTAAAGTAAATACAACCTGTGATTCTACTCTGTCATACAGAATATTCAGCCTCACTTTGTACTCTCTTATATAAAATATATACCCTCCCTGTGTACTCAGGTTTAAAATAAATACTACCTCCTATTGTACTCTGTTATAAAAAATACACCCTCCTCAACCGGTACTCTGTATTAAAGTAAATACACCTTCTATTTCTACACTGTTGTAAAAATTATACACCCTTAATTTGTACTCTGTTATAAAAAATATACTCCCTCTAACGGTACTCTGTTTTAAAGTTAAAAAACTTGTTATTCCACTCATTTATACAAAATATTCACCCTCACTTTGTACTCTCCTATATAAAATATATACAATCTATGTGTACTCAGTTTTAAAATAAATACTACCTCCTTTTTTAATCTGTTATAAAAAATATACACCCTCTAAATGTACTCTGCTTTAAAATAAAAACACTTTCTATTTCCACACTGTTGTAAAAATTATACAACCTAAATTTGTACTCTGTTATGAAAAATATCCTCCATCTACTGCTGCTCTGTTTTAAAGTAAATACAACCTGTGATTCTACTCTGTTATAGAAAATATTCACCCTCTCTTTGTACTCTCTCATATAAAATACACACACTCCATGTACACTCAGTTTTAAAATAAATACTACCTCCTTTTGTACTCTGTTATAAAAATTTAACACCCTCTAAATATACTCTGTTTTAAAATAAATACACCTTCTCTTTCTACACTGTTGTAAAAATTATACACGCTAAATTTTACTCTGTTATAAAAAATATGCTCCCTCTACCAGTACTCTGTTTTAAAGTAACTACAACGTGTGATTCTACTCTGTTATAAAAAATATTCACCCTCATTTTGTACTCTCTTATATAACATACATACCCTCCATTTGTACTCAGATATAAAATAAATACTACCTCCTTTTGTACTCTGTTATAAAAAATATATACCCTCTACCGGTACTCTGTTTTAAAGCAAATACAACCTGTGATTCTACTCTGTTATAGAAAATATTCACCCTCACTTTGTACTATCTTATATAAAATATCTACCCTCTATGTTTACTGAGTTTTAAAATAAATACTACCTCTTTTTGTACTCTGTTATAAAAAATATACACCCACTACCGGTAATCTGTTTTAAAGTAAATACACCTACTATTTCTACACTGTTGTAAAAATTTTACACCCTAAATTTGTACTCTGTTATAAAAAATATACTCCCTCTACCTGTACTCTGTTTTAAAGTAAATACAACCTGTGATTCTTTTCTGTTATAGAAAATATTCACCCTCAATTTGTACTCTCTTATATAAAGTATATACCCTGCATGTGTACTGAGTTTTCATATAAATACCACCTCCTTTTGTACTCTGTTATAAAAAATATACTCCCTCTACCGGAACTCTGTTTTAAAGTAAATACAACCTGTGATTCTACTCTGTTATAGAAAATACTCACCCTCACTTTGTACTCTCTTATATAAAATATCTACCCTCTCTGTTTACTGAGTTTTCAAATAAACACTACCTCCTCTTGGACTCTGTTACAAATAATATACACCCTCTAAATGTACTCTGTTTTAAAGTAAATACACCTTCTATTTTTACACTGTTGTAAAAATTATACACCCAAAATTTGTACTCTGTTATAGAAAATATACTCCCTCTACCGGTACTCTGTTTTAAAGAAATACAACCTGTGATTCTACACTCTTATAGAAAATATTCACCCTTCCTTTGTACTCTCTTATATAAAATATATACCCTCCATGCGTACTCAGTTTTAAAATAAATACTACCTCCTTTTGTCCTCTCTTATAAAAATTATACACCCTCTAAATGTACTCTGTTTTAAAATAAATACACCTTCTATTTCTACACTGTTATAAAAATTATACACCCAAAATGTGTACTCTGTTATAAAAAATATACTCCCTCTACCGGTACTCCGTTTTAAAGAAATACAACCTGTGATTCTAAACTCTTATAGAAAATGTTCACAATCACTTTGTACTCTCTTATAGAAAATATATAACCTCCATCCGTACTCAGTTTTCAAATAAATACTACCTCCTTTTGTCCTCTGTTATAAAAAATATACACCCTCTAAATGTACTCTGTTTTAAAATAAATACACCTTCTATTTCTACACTGTTATAAAAATTATACACCCAAAATGTGTACTCTGTTATAAAAAATATACTCCCCTCTACCGGTACTCTGTTTTAAAGAAATACAACCTGTGATTCTACACTCTTATAGAAAATACTCACACTCAATTTGTACTCTCTTATATGAAATACATACCCTCCATGCGTACTCAGTTTTATAATAAATACTACCTCCTTTTGTACTCTGTTATAAAAAATATACACCCTCAAAATGTACTCTGTTTTAAAATAAATACACCTTCTATTTCTACACTGTTGTAAATATTATACACCCTAAATTTGTACTCTGTTATAAAAAATATACTCCCTCTACCGGTACACTGTTTTAAAGTAAATACAACCTGTGATAATACTCTGTTATAGAAAATATTCACCCTCACTTTGTACTCTCTTATATGAAATATATACCCTCCATGGGTACTCATTTTTAAAATAAATACTGCCTCCTTTTGTACTCTGTTATAAAAAATAGACCCCCCTCTACCGGTACTCTGTTTCAAAGTAAATACAACCAGTGATTCTACCCTCTTATAGAAAATTTTAACCCTCACTTTGAACTCTCTTATACAAAATATATACAGTAAATGTGTACTCATTTTTAAAATAAATACTACCTCCTTTTTTACTCTGTTATAAAAAATATACACCCTCTACCGGTAGTCTGTTTTAAATAAATACACTTTCTATTTCTACACTGTTGTAAAAATTATACACCCTAAATTTGTACTCTCTTATACAAAATGTAATCCCTCTACCGGTACTCTGTTTTAAAGTAAATACAACCTGTGATTCTACTCTCTTATAGAAAATATTCACCGTCACTTTGTACACTCTTATATAAAATATATACCCTCCATGTTTACTCACTTTTAAAATATATACTACCACCTTTTGTACTCTGTTATAAAAAATATACACCCTCTACTGGTATTCTGTTTCAAAATCAATACACCTTCGATTTCTACACAGTTGTAAATATTATACACCCTAAATTTGCAGTCTGTTATAAAAAAATATACTCCCTCTACCGGTATTCTGTTTTAAAGTAAATACAACCTGTGATTCTACTCTGTCATACAGAATATTCAGCCTCACTTTGTACTCTCTTATATAAAATATATACCCTCCCTGTGTACTCAGGTTTAAAATAAATACTACCTCCTATTGTACTCTGTTATAAAAAATACACCTCCTCAACCGGTACTCTGTATTAAAGTAAATACACCTTCTATTTCTACACTGTTGTAAAAATTATACACCCTTAATTTGTACTCTGTTATAAAAAATATACTCCCTCTAACGGTACTCTGTTTTAAAGTTAAAAAACTTGTTATTCCACTCATTTATACAAAATATTCACCCTCACTTTGTACTCTCCTATATAAAATATATACAATCTATGTGTACTCAGTTTTAAAATAAATACTACCTCCTTTTTTAATCTGTTATAAAAAATATACACCCTCTAAATGTACTCTGCTTTAAAATAAAAACACTTTCTATTTCCACACTGTTGTAAAAATTATACAACCTAAATTTGTACTCTGTTATGAAAAATATCCTCCATCTACTGCTGCTCTGTTTTAAAGTAAATACAACCTGTGATTCTACTCTGTTATAGAAAATATTCACCCTCTCTTTGTACTCTCTCATATAAAATACACACACTCCATGTACACTCAGTTTTAAAATAAATACTACCTCCTTTTGTACTCTGTTATAAAAATTTAACACCCTCTAAATATACTCTGTTTTAAAATAAATACACCTTCTCTTTCTACACTGTTGTAAAAATTATACACGCTAAATTTTACTCTGTTATAAAAAATATGCTCCCTCTACCAGTACTCTGTTTTAAAGTAACTACAACGTGTGATTCTACTCTGTTATAAAAAATATTCACCCTCATTTTGTACTCTCTTATATAACATACATACCCTCCATTTGTACTCAGATATAAAATAAATACTACCTCCTTTTGTACTCTGTTATAAAAAATATATACCCTCTACCGGTACTCTGTTTTAAAGCAAATACAACCTGTGATTCTACTCTGTTATAGAAAATATTCACCCTCACTTTGTACTATCTTATATAAAATATCTACCCTCTATGTTTACTGAGTTTTAAAATAAATACTACCTCTTTTTGTACTCTGTTATAAAAAATATACACCCACTACCGGTAATCTGTTTTAAAGTAAATACACCTACTATTTCTACACTGTTGTAAAAATTTTACACCCTAAATTTGTACTCTGTTATAAAAAATATACTCCCTCTACCTGTACTCTGTTTTAAAGTAAATACAACCTGTGATTCTTTTCTGTTATAGAAAATATTCACCCTCAATTTGTACTCTCTTATATAAAGTATATACCCTGCATGTGTACTGAGTTTTCATATAAATACCACCTCCTTTTGTACTCTGTTATAAAAAATATACTCCCTCTACCGGAACTCTGTTTTAAAGTAAATACAACCTGTGATTCTACTCTGTTATAGAAAATACTCACCCTCACTTTGTACTCTCTTATATAAAATATCTACCCTCTCTGTTTACTGAGTTTTCAAATAAACACTACCTCCTCTTGGACTCTGTTACAAAAAATATACACCCTCTAAATGTACTCTGTTTTAAAGTAAATACACCTTCTATTTTTACACTGTTGTAAAAATTATACACCCAAAATTTGTACTCTGTTATAGAAAATATACTCCCTCTACCGGTACTCTGTTTTAAAGAAATACAACCTGTGATTCTACACTCTTATAGAAAATATTCACCCTTCCTTTGTACTCTCTTATATAAAATATATACCCTCCATGCGTACTCAGTTTTAAAATAAATACTACCTCCTTTTGTCCTCTCTTATAAAAATTATACACCCTCTAAATGTACTCTGTTTTAAAATAAATACACCTTCTATTTCTACACTGTTATAAAAATTATACACCCAAAATGTGTACTCTGTTATAAAAAATATACTCCCTCTACCGGTACTCCGTTTTAAAGAAATACAACCTGTGATTCTAAACTCTTATAGAAAATGTTCACAATCACTTTGTACTCTCTTATAGAAAATATATAACCTCCATCCGTACTCAGTTTTCAAATAAATACTACCTCCTTTTGTCCTCTGTTATAAAAAATATACACCCTCTAAATGTACTCTGTTTTAAAATAAATACACCTTCTATTTCTACACTGTTATAAAAATTATACACCCAAAATGTGTACTCTGTTATAAAAAATATACTCCCTCTACCGGTACTCTGTTTTAAAGAAATACAACCTGTGATTCTACACTCTTATAGAAAATACTCACACTCAATTTGTACTCTCTTATATGAAATACATACCCTCCATGCGTACTCAGTTTTATAATAAATACTACCTCCTTTTGTACTCTGTTATAAAAAATATACACCCTCAAAATGTACTCTGTTTTAAAATAAATACACCTTCTATTTCTACACTGTTGTAAATATTATACACCCTAAATTTGTACTCTGTTATAAAAAATATACTCCCTCTACCGGTACACTGTTTTAAAGTAAATACAACCTGTGATAATACTCTGTTATAGAAAATATTCACCCTCACTTTGTACTCTCTTATATGAAATATATACCCTCCATGGGTACTCATTTTTAAAATAAATACTGCCTCCTTTTGTACTCTGTTATAAAAAATAGACCCCCCTCTACCGGTACTCTGTTTCAAAGTAAATACAACCAGTGATTCTACCCTCTTATAGAAAATTTTAACCCTCACTTTGAACTCTCTTATACAAAATATATACAGTAAATGTGTACTCATTTTTAAAATAAATACTACCTCCTTTTTTACTCTGTTATAAAAAATATACACCCTCTACCGGTAGTCTGTTTTAAATAAATACACTTTCTATTTCTACACTGTTGTAAAAATTATACACCCTAAATTTGTACTCTCTTATACAAAATGTAATCCCTCTACCGGTACTCTGTTTTAAAGTAAATACAACCTGTGATTCTACTCTCTTATAGAAAATATTCACCGTCACTTTGTACACTCTTATATAAAATATATACCCTCCATGTTTACTCACTTTTAAAATATATACTACCACCTTTTGTACTCTGTTATAAAAAATATACACCCTCTACTGGTATTCTGTTTCAAAATAAATACACCTTCGATTTCTACACAGTTGTAAATATTATACACCCTAAATTTGCAGTCTGTTATAAAAAAATATACTCCCTCTACCGGTATTCTGTTTTAAAGTAAATACAACCTGTGATTCTACTCTGTCATACAGAATATTCAGCCTCACTTTGTACTCTCTTATATAAAATATATACCCTCCCTGTGTACTCAGGTTTAAAATAAATACTACCTCCTATTGTACTCTGTTATAAAAAATACACCTCCTCAACCGGTACTCTGTATTAAAGTAAATACACCTTCTATTTCTACACTGTTGTAAAAATTATACACCCTTAATTTGTACTCTGTTATAAAAAATATACTCCCTCTAACGGTACTCTGTTTTAAAGTTAAAAAACTTGTTATTCCACTCATTTATACAAAATATTCACCCTCACTTTGTACTCTCCTATATAAAATATATACAATCTATGTGTACTCAGTTTTAAAATAAATACTACCTCCTTTTTTAATCTGTTATAAAAAATATACACCCTCTAAATGTACTCTGCTTTAAAATAAAAACACTTTCTATTTCCACACTGTTGTAAAAATTATACAACCTAAATTTGTACTCTGTTATGAAAAATATCCTCCATCTACTGCTGCTCTGTTTTAAAGTAAATACAACCTGTGATTCTACTCTGTTATAGAAAATATTCACCCTCTCTTTGTACTCTCTCATATAAAATACACACACTCCATGTACACTCAGTTTTAAAATAAATACTACCTCCTTTTGTACTCTGTTATAAAAATTTAACACCCTCTAAATATACTCTGTTTTAAAATAAATACACCTTCTCTTTCTACACTGTTGTAAAAATTATACACGCTAAATTTTACTCTGTTATAAAAAATATGCTCCCTCTACCAGTACTCTGTTTTAAAGTAACTACAACGTGTGATTCTACTCTGTTATAAAAAATATTCACCCTCATTTTGTACTCTCTTATATAACATACATACCCTCCATTTGTACTCAGATATAAAATAAATACTACCTCCTTTTGTACTCTGTTATAAAAAATATATACCCTCTACCGGTACTCTGTTTTAAAGCAAATACAACCTGTGATTCTACTCTGTTATAGAAAATATTCACCCTCACTTTGTACTATCTTATATAAAATATCTACCCTCTATGTTTACTGAGTTTTAAAATAAATACTACCTCTTTTTGTACTCTGTTATAAAAAATATACACCCACTACCGGTAATCTGTTTTAAAGTAAATACACCTACTATTTCTACACTGTTGTAAAAATTTTACACCCTAAATTTGTACTCTGTTATAAAAAATATACTCCCTCTACCTGTACTCTGTTTTAAAGTAAATACAACCTGTGATTCTTTTCTGTTATAGAAAATATTCACCCTCAATTTGTACTCTCTTATATAAAGTATATACCCTGCATGTGTACTGAGTTTTCATATAAATACCACCTCCTTTTGTACTCTGTTATAAAAAATATACTCCCTCTACCGGAACTCTGTTTTAAAGTAAATACAACCTGTGATTCTACTCTGTTATAGAAAATACTCACCCTCACTTTGTACTCTCTTATATAAAATATCTACCCTCTCTGTTTACTGAGTTTTCAAATAAACACTACCTCCTCTTGGACTCTGTTACAAATAATATACACCCTCTAAATGTACTCTGTTTTAAAGTAAATACACCTTCTATTTTTACACTGTTGTAAAAATTATACACCCAAAATTTGTACTCTGTTATAGAAAATATACTCCCTCTACCGGTACTCTGTTTTAAAGAAATACAACCTGTGATTCTACACTCTTATAGAAAATATTCACCCTTCCTTTGTACTCTCTTATATAAAATATATACCCTCCATGCGTACTCAGTTTTAAAATAAATACTACCTCCTTTTGTCCTCTGTTATAAAAATTATACACCCTCTAAATGTACTCTGTTTTAAAATAAATACACCTTCTATTTCTACACTGTTATAAAAATTATACACCCAAAATGTGTACTCTGTTATAAAAAATATACTCCCCTCTACCGGTACTCCGTTTTAAAGAAATACAACCTGTGATTCTAAACTCTTATAGAAAATGTTCACAATCACTTTGTACTCTCTTATAGAAAATATATAACCTCCATCCGTACTCAGTTTTCAAATAAATACTACCTCCTTTTGTCCTCTGTTATAAAAAATATACACCCTCTAAATGTACTCTGTTTTAAAATAAATACACCTTCTATTTCTACACTGTTATAAAAATTATACACCCAAAATGTGTACTCTGTTATAAAAAATATACTCCCTCTACCGGTACTCTGTTTTAAAGAAATACAACCTGTGATTCTACACTCTTATAGAAAATACTCACACTCAATTTGTACTCTCTTATATGAAATACATACCCTCCATGCGTACTCAGTTTTATAATAAATACTACCTCCTTTTGTACTCTGTTATAAAAAATATACACCCTCAAAATGTACTCTGTTTTAAAATAAATACACCTTCTATTTCTACACTGTTGTAAATATTATACACCCTAAATTTGTACTCTGTTATAAAAAATATACTCCCTCTACCGGTACACTGTTTTAAAGTAAATACAACCTGTGATAATACTCTGTTATAGAAAATATTCACCCTCACTTTGTACTCTCTTATATGAAATATATACCCTCCATGGGTACTCATTTTTAAAATAAATACTGCCTCCTTTTGTACTCTGTTATAAAAAATAGACCCCCCTCTACCGGTACTCTGTTTCAAAGTAAATACAACCAGTGATTCTACCCTCTTATAGAAAATTTTAACCCTCACTTTGAACTCTCTTATACAAAATATATACAGTAAATGTGTACTCATTTTTAAAATAAATACTACCTCCTTTTTTACTCTGTTATAAAAAATATACACCCTCTACCGGTAGTCTGTTTTAAATAAATACACTTTCTATTTCTACACTGTTGTAAAAATTATACACCCTAAATTTGTACTCTCTTATACAAAATGTAATCCCTCTACCGGTACTCTGTTTTAAAGTAAATACAACCTGTGATTCTACTCTCTTATAGAAAATATTCACCGTCACTTTGTACACTCTTATATAAAATATATACCCTCCATGTTTACTCACTTTTAAAATATATACTACCACCTTTTGTACTCTGTTATAAAAAATATACACCCTCTACTGGTATTCTGTTTCAAAATCAATACACCTTCGATTTCTACACAGTTGTAAATATTATACACCCTAAATTTGCAGTCTGTTATAAAAAAATATACTCCCTCTACCGGTATTCTGTTTTAAAGTAAATACAACCTGTGATTCTACTCTGTCATACAGAATATTCAGCCTCACTTTGTACTCTCTTATATAAAATATATACCCTCCCTGTGTACTCAGGTTTAAAATAAATACTACCTCCTATTGTACTCTGTTATAAAAAATACACCTCCTCAACCGGTACTCTGTATTAAAGTAAATACACCTTCTATTTCTACACTGTTGTAAAAATTATACACCCTTAATTTGTACTCTGTTATAAAAAATATACTCCCTCTAACGGTACTCTGTTTTAAAGTTAAAAAACTTGTTATTCCACTCATTTATACAAAATATTCACCCTCACTTTGTACTCTCCTATATAAAATATATACAATCTATGTGTACTCAGTTTTAAAATAAATACTACCTCCTTTTTTAATCTGTTATAAAAAATATACACCCTCTAAATGTACTCTGCTTTAAAATAAAAACACTTTCTATTTCCACACTGTTGTAAAAATTATACAACCTAAATTTGTACTCTGTTATGAAAAATATCCTCCATCTACTGCTGCTCTGTTTTAAAGTAAATACAACCTGTGATTCTACTCTGTTATAGAAAATATTCACCCTCTCTTTGTACTCTCTCATATAAAATACACACACTCCATGTACACTCAGTTTTAAAATAAATACTACCTCCTTTTGTACTCTGTTATAAAAATTTAACACCCTCTAAATATACTCTGTTTTAAAATAAATACACCTTCTCTTTCTACACTGTTGTAAAAATTATACACGCTAAATTTTACTCTGTTATAAAAAATATGCTCCCCTCTACCAGTACTCTGTTTTAAAGTAACTACAACGTGTGATTCTACTCTGTTATAAAAAATATTCACCCTCATTTTGTACTCTCTTATATAACATACATACCCTCCATTTGTACTCAGATATAAAATAAATACTACCTCCTTTTGTACTCTGTTATAAAAAATATATACCCTCTACCGGTACTCTGTTTTAAAGCAAATACAACCTGTGATTCTACTCTGTTATAGAAAATATTCACCCTCACTTTGTACTATCTTATATAAAATATCTACCCTCTATGTTTACTGAGTTTTAAAATAAATACTACCTCTTTTTGTACTCTGTTATAAAAAATATACACCCACTACCGGTAATCTGTTTTAAAGTAAATACACCTACTATTTCTACACTGTTGTAAAAATTTTACACCCTAAATTTGTACTCTGTTATAAAAAATATACTCCCTCTACCTGTACTCTGTTTTAAAGTAAATACAACCTGTGATTCTTTTCTGTTATAGAAAATATTCACCCTCAATTTGTACTCTCTTATATAAAGTATATACCCTGCATGTGTACTGAGTTTTCATATAAATACCACCTCCTTTTGTACTCTGTTATAAAAAATATACTCCCTCTACCGGAACTCTGTTTTAAAGTAAATACAACCTGTGATTCTACTCTGTTATAGAAAATACTCACCCTCACTTTGTACTCTCTTATATAAAATATCTACCCTCTCTGTTTACTGAGTTTTCAAATAAACACTACCTCCTCTTGGACTCTGTTACAAATAATATACACCCTCTAAATGTACTCTGTTTTAAAGTAAATACACCTTCTATTTTTACACTGTTGTAAAAATTATACACCCAAAATTTGTACTCTGTTATAGAAAATATACTCCCTCTACCGGTACTCTGTTTTAAAGAAATACAACCTGTGATTCTACACTCTTATAGAAAATATTCACCCTTCCTTTGTACTCTCTTATATAAAATATATACCCTCCATGCGTACTCAGTTTTAAAATAAATACTACCTCCTTTTGTCCTCTGTTATAAAAATTATACACCCTCTAAATGTACTCTGTTTTAAAATAAATACACCTTCTATTTCTACACTGTTATAAAAATTATACACCCAAAATGTGTACTCTGTTATAAAAAATATACTCCCTCTACCGGTACTCCGTTTTAAAGAAATACAACCTGTGATTCTAAACTCTTATAGAAAATGTTCACAATCACTTTGTACTCTCTTATAGAAAATATATAACCTCCATCCGTACTCAGTTTTCAAATAAATACTACCTCCTTTTGTCCTCTGTTATAAAAAATATACACCCTCTAAATGTACTCTGTTTTAAAATAAATACACCTTCTATTTCTACACTGTTATAAAAATTATACACCCAAAATGTGTACTCTGTTATAAAAAATATACTCCCTCTACCGGTACTCTGTTTTAAAGAAATACAACCTGTGATTCTACACTCTTATAGAAAATACTCACACTCAATTTGTACTCTCTTATATGAAATACATACCCTCCATGCGTACTCAGTTTTATAATAAATACTACCTCCTTTTGTACTCTGTTATAAAAAATATACACCCTCAAAATGTACTCTGTTTTAAAATAAATACACCTTCTATTTCTACACTGTTGTAAATATTATACACCCTAAATTTGTACTCTGTTATAAAAAATATACTCCCTCTACCGGTACACTGTTTTAAAGTAAATACAACCTGTGATAATACTCTGTTATAGAAAATATTCACCCTCACTTTGTACTCTCTTATATGAAATATATACCCTCCATGGGTACTCATTTTTAAAATAAATACTGCCTCCTTTTGTACTCTGTTATAAAAAATAGACCCCCCTCTACCGGTACTCTGTTTCAAAGTAAATACAACCAGTGATTCTACCCTCTTATAGAAAATTTTAACCCTCACTTTGAACTCTCTTATACAAAATATATACAGTAAATGTGTACTCATTTTTAAAATAAATACTACCTCCTTTTTTACTCTGTTATAAAAAATATACACCCTCTACCGGTAGTCTGTTTTAAATAAATACACTTTCTATTTCTACACTGTTGTAAAAATTATACACCCTAAATTTGTACTCTCTTATACAAAATGTAATCCCTCTACCGGTACTCTGTTTTAAAGTAAATACAACCTGTGATTCTACTCTCTTATAGAAAATATTCACCGTCACTTTGTACACTCTTATATAAAATATATACCCTCCATGTTTACTCACTTTTAAAATATATACTACCACCTTTTGTACTCTGTTATAAAAAATATACACCCTCTACTGGTATTCTGTTTCAAAATCAATACACCTTCGATTTCTACACAGTTGTAAATATTATACACCCTAAATTTGCAGTCTGTTATAAAAAAATATACTCCCTCTACCGGTATTCTGTTTTAAAGTAAATACAACCTGTGATTCTACTCTGTCATACAGAATATTCAGCCTCACTTTGTACTCTCTTATATAAAATATATACCCTCCCTGTGTACTCAGGTTTAAAATAAATACTACCTCCTATTGTACTCTGTTATAAAAAATACACCTCCTCAACCGGTACTCTGTATTAAAGTAAATACACCTTCTATTTCTACACTGTTGTAAAAATTATACACCCTTAATTTGTACTCTGTTATAAAAAATATACTCCCTCTAACGGTACTCTGTTTTAAAGTTAAAAAACTTGTTATTCCACTCATTTATACAAAATATTCACCCTCACTTTGTACTCTCCTATATAAAATATATACAATCTATGTGTACTCAGTTTTAAAATAAATACTACCTCCTTTTTTAATCTGTTATAAAAAATATACACCCTCTAAATGTACTCTGCTTTAAAATAAAAACACTTTCTATTTCCACACTGTTGTAAAAATTATACAACCTAAATTTGTACTCTGTTATGAAAAATATCCTCCATCTACTGCTGCTCTGTTTTAAAGTAAATACAACCTGTGATTCTACTCTGTTATAGAAAATATTCACCCTCTCTTTGTACTCTCTCATATAAAATACACACACTCCATGTACACTCAGTTTTAAAATAAATACTACCTCCTTTTGTACTCTGTTATAAAAATTTAACACCCTCTAAATATACTCTGTTTTAAAATAAATACACCTTCTCTTTCTACACTGTTGTAAAAATTATACACGCTAAATTTTACTCTGTTATAAAAAATATGCTCCCTCTACCAGTACTCTGTTTTAAAGTAACTACAACGTGTGATTCTACTCTGTTATAAAAAATATTCACCCTCATTTTGTACTCTCTTATATAACATACATACCCTCCATTTGTACTCAGATATAAAATAAATACTACCTCCTTTTGTACTCTGTTATAAAAATATATACCCTCTACCGGTACTCTGTTTTAAAGCAAATACAACCTGTGATTCTACTCTGTTATAGAAAATATTCACCCTCACTTTGTACTATCTTATATAAAATATCTACCCTCTATGTTTACTGAGTTTTAAAATAAATACTACCTCTTTTTGTACTCTGTTATAAAAAATATACACCCACTACCGGTAATCTGTTTTAAAGTAAATACACCTACTATTTCTACACTGTTGTAAAAATTTTACACCCTAAATTTGTACTCTGTTATAAAAAATATACTCCCTCTACCTGTACTCTGTTTTAAAGTAAATACAACCTGTGATTCTTTTCTGTTATAGAAAATATTCACCCTCAATTTGTACTCTCTTATATAAAGTATATACCCTGCATGTGTACTGAGTTTTCATATAAATACCACCTCCTTTTGTACTCTGTTATAAAAAATATACTCCCTCTACCGGAACTCTGTTTTAAAGTAAATACAACCTGTGATTCTACTCTGTTATAGAAAATACTCACCCTCACTTTGTACTCTCTTATATAAAATATCTACCCTCTCTGTTTACTGAGTTTTCAAATAAACACTACCTCCTCTTGGACTCTGTTACAAATAATATACACCCTCTAAATGTACTCTGTTTTAAAGTAAATACACCTTCTATTTTTACACTGTTGTAAAAATTATACACCCAAAATTTGTACTCTGTTATAGAAAATATACTCCCTCTACCGGTACTCTGTTTTAAAGAAATACAACCTGTGATTCTACACTCTTATAGAAAATATTCACCCTTCCTTTGTACTCTCTTATATAAAATATATACCCTCCATGCGTACTCAGTTTTAAAATAAATACTACCTCCTTTTGTCCTCTGTTATAAAAATTATACACCCTCTAAATGTACTCTGTTTTAAAATAAATACACCTTCTATTTCTACACTGTTATAAAAATTATACACCCAAAATGTGTACTCTGTTATAAAAAATATACTCCCTCTACCGGTACTCTGTTTTAAAGAAATACAACCTGTGATTCTACACTCTTATAGAAAATACTCACACTCAATTTGTACTCTCTTATATGAAATACATACCCTCCATGCGTACTCAGTTTTATAATAAATACTACCTCCTTTTGTACTCTGTTATAAAAAATATACACCCTCAAAATGTACTCTGTTTTAAAATAAATACACCTTCTATTTCTACACTGTTGTAAATATTATACACCCTAAATTTGTACTCTGTTATAAAAAATATACTCCCTCTACCGGTACACTGTTTTAAAGTAAATACAACCTGTGATAATACTCTGTTATAGAAAATATTCACCCTCACTTTGTACTCTCTTATATGAAATATATACCCTCCATGGGTACTCATTTTTAAAATAAATACTGCCTCCTTTTGTACTCTGTTATAAAAAATAGACCCCCCTCTACCGGTACTCTGTTTCAAAGTAAATACAACCAGTGATTCTACCCTCTTATAGAAAATTTTAACCCTCACTTTGAACTCTCTTATACAAAATATATACAGTAAATGTGTACTCATTTTTAAAATAAATACTACCTCCTTTTTTACTCTGTTATAAAAAATATACACCCTCTACCGGTAGTCTGTTTTAAATAAATACACTTTCTATTTCTACACTGTTGTAAAAATTATACACCCTAAATTTGTACTCTCTTATACAAAATGTAATCCCTCTACCGGTACTCTGTTTTAAAGTAAATACAACCTGTGATTCTACTCTCTTATAGAAAATATTCACCGTCACTTTGTACACTCTTATATAAAATATATACCCTCCATGTTTACTCACTTTTAAAATATATACTACCACCTTTTGTACTCTGTTATAAAAAATATACACCCTCTACTGGTATTCTGTTTCAAAATAAATACACCTTCGATTTCTACACAGTTGTAAATATTATACACCCTAAATTTGCAGTCTGTTATAAAAAAATATACTCCCTCTACCGGTATTCTGTTTTAAAGTAAATACAACCTGTGATTCTACTCTGTCATACAGAATATTCAGCCTCACTTTGTACTCTCTTATATAAAATATATACCCTCCCTGTGTACTCAGGTTTAAAATAAATACTACCTCCTATTGTACTCTGTTATAAAAAATACACCTCCTCAACCGGTACTCTGTATTAAAGTAAATACACCTTCTATTTCTACACTGTTGTAAAAATTATACACCCTTAATTTGTACTCTGTTATAAAAAATATACTCCCTCTAACGGTACTCTGTTTTAAAGTTAAAAAACTTGTTATTCCACTCATTTATACAAAATATTCACCCTCACTTTGTACTCTCCTATATAAAATATATACAATCTATGTGTACTCAGTTTTAAAATAAATACTACCTCCTTTTTTAATCTGTTATAAAAAATATACACCCTCTAAATGTACTCTGCTTTAAAATAAAAACACTTTCTATTTCCACACTGTTGTAAAAATTATACAACCTAAATTTGTACTCTGTTATGAAAAATATCCTCCATCTACTGCTGCTCTGTTTTAAAGTAAATACAACCTGTGATTCTACTCTGTTATAGAAAATATTCACCCTCTCTTTGTACTCTCTCATATAAAATACACACACTCCATGTACACTCAGTTTTAAAATAAATACTACCTCCTTTTGTACTCTGTTATAAAAATTTAACACCCTCTAAATATACTCTGTTTTAAAATAAATACACCTTCTCTTTCTACACTGTTGTAAAAATTATACACGCTAAATTTTACTCTGTTATAAAAAATATGCTCCCTCTACCAGTACTCTGTTTTAAAGTAACTACAACGTGTGATTCTACTCTGTTATAAAAAATATTCACCCTCATTTTGTACTCTCTTATATAACATACATACCCTCCATTTGTACTCAGATATAAAATAAATACTACCTCCTTTTGTACTCTGTTATAAAAAATATATACCCTCTACCGGTACTCTGTTTTAAAGCAAATACAACCTGTGATTCTACTCTGTTATAGAAAATATTCACCCTCACTTTGTACTATCTTATATAAAATATCTACCCTCTATGTTTACTGAGTTTTAAAATAAATACTACCTCTTTTTGTACTCTGTTATAAAAAATATACACCCACTACCGGTAATCTGTTTTAAAGTAAATACACCTACTATTTCTACACTGTTGTAAAAATTTTACACCCTAAATTTGTACTCTGTTATAAAAAATATACTCCCTCTACCTGTACTCTGTTTTAAAGTAAATACAACCTGTGATTCTTTTCTGTTATAGAAAATATTCACCCTCAATTTGTACTCTCTTATATAAAGTATATACCCTGCATGTGTACTGAGTTTTCATATAAATACCACCTCCTTTTGTACTCTGTTATAAAAAATATACTCCCTCTACCGGAACTCTGTTTTAAAGTAAATACAACCTGTGATTCTACTCTGTTATAGAAAATACTCACCCTCACTTTGTACTCTCTTATATAAAATATCTACCCTCTCTGTTTACTGAGTTTTCAAAATAAACACTACCTCCTCTTGGACTCTGTTACAAAAAATATACACCCTCTAAATGTACTCTGTTTTAAAGTAAATACACCTTCTATTTTTACACTGTTGTAAAAATTATACACCCAAAATTTGTACTCTGTTATAGAAAATATACTCCCTCTACCGGTACTCTGTTTTAAAGAAATACAACCTGTGATTCTACACTCTTATAGAAAATATTCACCCTTCCTTTGTACTCTCTTATATAAAATATATACCCTCCATGCGTACTCAGTTTTTTTTTTTTTTGTTTTTTTTTTTTTGTGATTTATTTATTTATTTATTTATTTATTTTTTTTTTCCTTTTTATTATTATTATTTTTTTATTGCATTTTAGGTTTGGGGTACATGTGAAGAACATGGAAGATTGTTGCATAGGACACACATGGCAGTGTGATTCTGCTGCCTCCTCCCCATCACCTATATCTGCATCTCTCCCCCATGCCATCCCTCCCCCCACTCCCCACCCCCCCCCTCATCCCTCCCCTTTTCCCCCCGACAGACCCCAGTGTGTGATACTCCCCCCCTGTGTCCATGTGTTCCCATGGTTCAACACCCGCCTATGAGTGAGAAATGAGGTTTGATTTTCTGTTCTTGTGTCAACCACCTGATCTTTGACAAACTAAAAACAAAAATGTGGAAGCGTACTCAGTTTTAAATAAATACTACCTCCTTTTGTCCTCTGTTATAAAAATTATACACCCTCTAAATGTACTCTGTTTTAAAATAAATACACCTTCTATTTCTACACTGTTATAAAAATTATACACCCAAAATGTGTACTCTGTTATAAAAAATATACTCCCTCTACCGGTACTCCCGTTTTAAAGAAATACAACCTGTGATTCTACACTCTTATAGAAAATACTCACACTCACTTTGTACTCTCTTATATGAAATATATAAACCTCCATGCGTACTCAGTTTTAAATAAATACTACCTCCTTTTGTACTCTGTTATAAAAAAATATACACCCTCTAAATATACTCTGTTTTAAAATAAATACACCTTCTATTTCTACACTGTTATAAAAATTATACACCCTAAATTTGTACTATGTTATAAAAAATATACTCCCCTCTACCAGTACTCTCTTTTAAAGTAAATACAACCTGTGATTCTACTCTGTTATAGAAAATATTCACCCTCATTTTGTACTCTCTTATATAAAATATATACCCTCCATGTGAACTCAGTTTTAAAATAAATAATACCTCCTTTTGTACTCTGTTATAAAAAAAATACACCCTATAAATGTACTCTGTTTTAAAATAAATATACCTTCTATTTCTACACTGTTGTAAAAATTATACAGGCTAAATTTGTACTCTGTTATAAAAAATATACTCCCATCTACCGCGACTCTGTTTTAAAGTAGATACAACCAGTGATTCTTCTCTTGTTATAGAAAATATTCACCCTCACTTTGTACTCTCTTATATAAAATATATACCCTCGATGTGTACTCAGTTTTAAAATAAATACTACCTCCTTTTGTTCTCTTTTATATAAAAATCTACACCCTCTGCCTGCAACTCTGTTTTAAAGTAAATACAACCTGTGTTTCTATTCTGTTATAGAAAATATTCACCCTCACATTGTACTCTCTTATATAAAATACATACCCTCCATGTGTACTCAGTTTTCAAATAAATACTACCTGTGTTTTTACTCTGTTATAAAAAATATACACCCTCTAAATGTACTCTGCTTTAGAATAAATACACCTTCTATTTCTGCACTGTTGTAAAAATTATAAACCCTAAATTTTTACTGTTATAAAATATATACCCACTCTATATGTACTATGTTTTAAAATAAATACACCTTCTATTTCTACACTGTTGTAAAAATTATACAGCCTAAATTTGTAGTCTCTTATAAAAAATATACTCCCCTCTACTGGTACCCTGTTTAAAAGTAAATGCAACCTGTGATTCTACACTGTTATAGAAAATATTCACCCTGACTTTGTACTCTCTTATATAAAATATATACCCTCCATGTGTGCTCAGTTTTAATATAAATACTACCACATTTTGTACTCTGTTATAAACAATATACACCCCTCTAAATCTACTCTGTTTTAAAATAAATACACCTTCTATTTCTACACTGTTGTAAAAATATACACCCTAAATTTTTACTCTGTTATAAAAAATATACACCGTATACTGGTACTCTGTTTTAAAGTAAATACAACCTCTGATTCTACTTGGTTATAGAAAATACTCACCCTCACATTGTACTCTGTTATATAAAATATATTCCCTCAATGCGTACTCAGTCTTAAAATAAATACTACCTACTTTTGCACTTTGTTATAAAAAATATACACCCACTACCGGTACTTGTTTTAAAGTAAATACAACCTGTGATTGTACTCTGTTATAAATAATATACACCCTCTTCCTATACTCAGTTTTAAAAAGAAATACACCTTCTGTTTCTACCCTGTTGTAAAAATTATACACCCTAAATTTGTACTCTGTTAAAAAAAATATACTCCCACTGCCGGTTCTCTGTTTTAAAGTAAATACAACCTGGGATTCTACCCTGTTATAGAAAATATTCACACTCACTTTGTACTCTCTTATATAAAATACATACCCTCCACGCGTACTCAGTTTTAAAATAAATACTACCTCCTTTTGTACTCTGTTATAAAAAATATACACCCTCTAAATGTACTCTGTTTTAAAATAAATACACCTTCTATTTCTACACTGTTGTAAAAATTATACACCCTAAATTTCTACTCTGTTATAAAAAATATACTCCCTCTACCGGTACCTGTTTTAAAGTAAATACAACCTGTGATTCCACACTGTTATAGAAAATATTCACCCTCACTTTGTACTCTCTTATATAAAATATATACCCTCCACGGGTACTCAGTTTTAAAATAAATACTACCTCCTTTTGTACTCTGTTATAAAAAATATACACCCTCTACCGGTACTCTGTTTAAAAGTAAATACAACCTGTGATTCTACAAAATTATGAGAAATATTTTACCCCTCATTTTTAACTCTCTTATATAAAATATATACAGTACATGTGTACTCATTTTTTAAAATAAATTACTACCTCCTTTCTACTCTGTTATAAAAATATACACCCTCTACCGGTAGCTGTGTTTAAAGAAATACACTTTCTATTTCTACCCTGTTGTAAAAATTATACACCCTAAATTTTACTCTGTTATACAAAATATAATCCCTCTACCGGTACTCTGTTTCAAAGTAAATACAACCTGTGATTCTACTCTCTTATAGAAAATATTCACCCTCACTTTGTACTCTCTTATATAAAATATATACCCTCCATGTTTACTCACTTTTAAAATAAATACTACCACCTTTTGTACTCTGTTATAAAAAATATACACCCTCTACTGGTATTCTGTTTCAAAATAAATACACCTTCGATTTCTACACAGTTGTAAATATTATACACCCTAAATTTGCACTCTGTTATAAAAAAATATACTCCCTCTACCGGTATTCTGTTTTAAAGTAAATACAACCTGTGATTCTACTCTGTCATACAGAATATTCAGCCTCACTTTGTACTCTCTTATATAAAATATATACCCTCCCTGTGTACTCAGGTTTAAAATAAATACTACCTCCTATTGTACTCTGTTATAAAAAATACACCTCCTCAACCGGTACTCTGTATTAAAGTAAATACACCTTCTATTTCTACACTGTTGTAAAAATTATACACCCTTAATTTGTACTCTGTTATAAAAAATATACTCCCTCTAACGGTACTCTGTTTTAAAGTTAAAAAACTTGTTATTCCACTCATTTATACAAAATATTCACCCTCACTTTGTACTCTCCTATATAAAATATATACAATCTATGTGTACTCAGTTTTAAAATAAATACTACCTCCTTTTTTAATCTGTTATAAAAAATATACACCCTCTAAATGTACTCTGCTTTAAAATAAAAACACTTTCTATTTCCACACTGTTGTAAAAATTATACAACCTAAATTTGTACTCTGTTATGAAAAATATCCTCCATCTACTGCTGCTCTGTTTTAAAGTAAATACAACCTGTGATTCTACTCTGTTATAGAAAATATTCACCCTCTCTTTGTACTCTCTCATATAAAATACACACACTCCATGTACACTCAGTTTTAAAATAAATACTACCTCCTTTTGTACTCTGTTATAAAAATTTAACACCCTCTAAATATACTCTGTTTTAAAATAAATACACCTTCTCTTTCTACACTGTTGTAAAAATTATACACGCTAAATTTTACTCTGTTATAAAAATATGCTCCCTCTACCAGTACTCTGTTTTAAAGTAACTACAACGTGTGATTCTACTCTGTTATAAAAATATTCACCCTCATTTTGTACTCTCTTATATAACATACATACCCTCCATTTGTACTCAGATATAAAATAAATACTACCTCCTTTTGTACTCTGTTATAAAAAATATATACCCTCTACCGGTACTCTGTTTTAAAGCAAATACAACCTGTGATTCTACTCTGTTATAGAAAATATTCACCCTCACTTTGTACTATCTTATATAAAATATCTACCCTCTATGTTTACTGAGTTTTAAAATAAATACTACCTCTTTTTGTACTCTGTTATAAAAAATATACACCCACTACCGGTAATCTGTTTTAAAGTAAATACACCTACTATTTCTCAGGAACACTTTTACAAACTGTTGGCGGGGACCCTAAATTTGCTCTACCATTGTGGAAAGAGATGTGGCGACTCCTTACAGTACTCTGTATAAATAGAAATTCACCTGTGATTCTGCATCCTATTACTGGGTATATATCACCCTCAGACTATGTACTCTTCTACTATAAGGAACATGCACACGAATGTTCATTGTAGTACTAGTTTAAAATAGCAAAGACCTGGAACCAACCCAAATGCCCATCGATGATATGGACAGGGAAATGTGGCAATATACACCATGAATATATGCACCATAAAAGATGAGTCCGTGTCCTTTGTAGGGACATGGATGAACTGGAAACCATCATTCTAGCAAACTGACAAAGAAAGAAAATCAAACACCGCATGTCTCACTCATAGGCGGGTGTGAAAATGGGAACACATGGACACAGGGAGGGGAGTATCACACATGGGGTCTGTCGGGGAGAAGGGGGAGGGATAGTGGGGGTGGGGAGTTGGGGAGAGATAGCATGGGGAGAAATGAGATATAGGTGATGGGGAGGAAGGGAGCAAATCACACTGCCATGTGTTACCTATGCTACTTCCATGCTTCACACTGCACCCCACTAAATGACTAATGTAATATAAACAAATACACCTTCTATTTTTACACTGTTGTAAAAATTTTACACCCTAAATTTGTACTCTGTTATAAAAAATATACTCCCTCTACCTGTACTCTGTTTTAAAGTAAATACAACCTGTGATTCTTTTCTGTTATAGAAAATATTCACCCTCAATTTGTACTCTCTTATATAAAGTATATACCCTGCATGTGTACTCAGTTTTCATATAAATACCACCTCCTTTTGTACTCTGTTATAAAAAATATACTCCCTCTACCGGAACTCTGTTTTAAAGTAAATACAACCTGTGATTCTACTCTGTTATAGAAAATACTCACCCTCACTTTGTACTCTCTTATATAAAATATCTACCCTCCATGTTTACTGAGTTTTAAAATAAACACTACCTCCTTTTGGACTCTGTTACAAAAAATATACACCCTCTAAATGTACTCTGTTTTAAAGTAAATACACCTTCTATTTTTACACTGTTGTAAAAATTATACACCCAAAATTTGTACTCTGTTATAGAAAATATACTCCCTCTACCGGTACTCTGTTTTAAAGAAATACAACCTGTGATTCTACACTCTTATAGAAAATATTCACCCTTCCTTTGTACTCTCTTATATAAAATATATACCCTCCATGCGTACTCAGTTTTAAAATAAATACTACCTCTTTTTGTCCTCTGTTATAAAAATTATACACCCTCTAAATATACTCTGTTTTAAAATAAATACACCTTCTATTTCTACACTGTTATAAAAATTATACACCCAAAATGTGTACTCTGTTATAAAAAATATACTCCCTCTACCGGTACTCCGTTTTAAAGAAATACAACCTGTGATTCTACACTCTTATAGAAAATACTCACCCTCAATTTGTACTCTCTTATATGAAATACATACCCTCCATGCGTACTCAGTTTTAAAATAAATACTACCTCCTTTTGTACTCTGTTATAAAAATATACACCCTCAAAATGTACTCTGTTTTAAAATAAATACACCTTCTATTTCTACACTGTTGTAAATATTATACACCCTAAATTTGTACTCTGTTATAAAAAATATACTCCCTCTACCGGTACACTGTTTTAAAGTAAATACAACCTGTGATAATACTCTGTTATAGAAAATATTCACCCTCACTTTGTACTCTCTTATATGAAATATATACCCTCCATGGGTACTCATTTTTAAAATAAATACTGCCTCCTTTTGTACTCTGTTATAAAAAATAGACCCCCTCTACCGGTACTCTGTTTCAAAGTAAATACAACCAGTGATTCTACCCTCTTATAGAAAATTTTAACCCTCACTTTGAACTCTCTTATACAAAATATATACAGTAAATGTGTACTCATTTTTAAAATAAATACTACCTCCTTTTTACTCTGTTATAAAAAATATACACCCTCTACCGGTAGTCTGTTTTAAATAAATACACTTTCTATTTCTACACTGTTGTAAAAATTATACACCCTAAATTTGTACTCTGTTATACAAAATGTAATCCCTCTACCGGTACTCTGTTTTAAAGTAAATACAACCTGTGATTCTACTCTCTTTATAGAAAATATTCACCCTCACTTTGTACACTCTTATATAAAATATATACCCTCCATGTTTACTCACTTTTAAAATAAATACTACCACCTTTTGTACTCTGTTATAAAAAATATACACCCTCTACTGGTGTTGTATGTATCAAAATCAATACAACCATTGGGCAGAAAGACGGTGTGGCGATATTCTCTAGGACCTGTAGACATTATCATTCTGATATACACCTCCCATTACTGCAAATACATCCAAACGACTAGGAATCGTTCTACTATAAGGACACATGCACACGAATGTTCATTGCAGCACAGTTTAAATAGCAAAGACCTGTAACTAACCCAAATGCCCATCGATGATAGACTGGACAGGGAAAATGTGGCACATATACACCATGGAGTATTATGCAGCCATCAACAACGATGAGTTCGTGTCCTTTGTAGGGACATGGATGAACCTGTAAACCATCATTCTCAGCAAACTTACACAGGAACAGAAAATCAAACGCCGCCATGTTCTCACTCATAGGCGGGTGCTGAACAATGGGAACACATGGACACAGGGTAGGGGAACATCACACACTTGGGGTCTGTCGGCGGAAAAAGGGGAGGGATAGTGGGGGCTGGGGAGCTTGGGGAGGGATAGCATGGGGAGCAATGCCAGATATAGGTGATGGGGTAGGAAGGCAGCAAATCACACTGCCTATGTGTGTACCTATGCAACAATCTTCCACGTACTTCACACGCACACCAAATCAACCTAAAATGCAATAAAAAAAGAAAAAAAAAAAAAATAAAATA
>JAZHEH010001176.1:0-44468 GCA_036589455.1 Ateles fusciceps | reverse complement strand
CCCTGCTGACCTTCCTATATCTGTGGGCATGTCAGTCCCCTCTCTCCTGGGCTCCCCACTGGAAATCCCAGCACTCAGAATCCATGCATGCCCCCTCAGCCCAAATCCTGCCACTCTGACCTCCTTGCCATTTCTCTCCCCCATCCCCTCTTCCTATATCCGATTTCACCCCTCCATCTGGAGAAGATTCTGCACCTCCCAGTGGGTCTCCCCACCCTGGGTGTCTGCTACTTCCCATCCATGGCTGCCAGCTACAGCTCAGTCTTCCTGAAACATGGGTCTGATCCTATCAGTTCACTTGCCCCCATACTAACCCTTAATGCATACAGGACATGTCTATACCTGCACTTAGAGCCTCTGCAGCTGTGGCATTTACTGCCCTTTCCCACCCCCTCCCCTCCTGTTCAGTTGTGACCCACCACTCTGACTCTGTGCCACAGCCTTCCTTATCTCCCTAGGCTAAAAATAGAGCCTCCCTCCAGGAGAGCCCCACAGCACATGACCCCAGCACTCTTCACCTCCTGCGCTGTGATTCGATTGCGTCGATGGGGATCATCACTGGGACCTCAAGTAACTTCCACAAACCTTCTCACAGATAAGAGAGGGGAAACTTGAGTCTGCAAACCAACAAAGCTCTCTTAGATATGGCAGCACCCCCATAAGCTCCTCCAGCTTCCGCCCACTTCATCTCACCTTGCCATAGAGATTCAAAGCCACATGTTCAATCTGCTCAGCCTCCCTGGCAGGAGAGATGGCTGGGTTTGAAGCCTGCGGCATACGCAGAGCCTTAAGGGTGGGAGCTTTGTGAGAGGACCTCTGGGAACTCCTTCCTTTGCTGATGGTTAACTCCTCACCCCCTCCCTGTTCCTATGTGCCCCTCAACAGGACATTTTGGCTGCAGCTACCTTGCAACCTAAGAAATAAAGGCCAGGGAATAGAGAGACTCCGCCTTTGACATAGCTGAGCCCTGGACGAACACCAGCCAATCTCCCATTGTCTGATTTTCATCATAGGAACTCACCCCTATATGTTTAAGCCACTAAGCCAGTTTTCGGTTTCTTGCAGCCAAATGCAAGCCTGTCTGATTACATACGTATATGGCATTCAACTCTAACAACCACCTTGTGGGATGAGGGTTGTTTTTCCCAGGAGGAACTGAAGCTTGAAGAGGTTACGTGACTTATTGAACATCCTATAGCCCATGAGGAGAACTGGGATCAAATCTGCCCAACCATTACACTCAGTATCTTTGAATTTGCATCTCAGTGTTACATCCCAAATGCTTGTTGAAGTGACTCAGTGAGTGGAGAGACCATGCACTTTACTAAATGTTCCATATGAGCCTTCAAAGATGTCAGGAAGGACTACACTCATCCTCAAGATGGATGCCTAGTCACCCCCAACCAAAAGAGGATACCCTGGTCTGCAACTAACACAGTCTGTCACCAGAAGGGATCCTCAGAAGAGCCTGCCAATTAACTCTTGTCAGAGTGAGATCTGGATGTGACAGGCGATGTCCTCAGGGTACCAGCGTCCCTGAGGCTCTGCCCTGGCCACTCTGCATATAGGCGGGTGCAGCCTCCCTCACCTGCTCATGGGCGCTTGCTCACTTCCGCCTCCCCACCCATGTGAAATAAAGCAATCAATGGTACAAATGTTTTATCTAGTTCCCCACATGGTTATTTTACACAAGGTGAATGGATCAATGTAGCCCAGGGAGCATGGAGCAGAATTTCTCATTGAACTGACATCGGAGCATTTGTTCCAGCTTGGAAAATCTAACCAAGTCATAATGCAGCCATTGTACAGAACTGGTAGCACCAGGTGGTCCCCACCACCTCCAGATGTAGGCTGGACAGAGTCCAGAGAAAGCCTAGACTGTCTTCTGTAACTTACAGGGCTGGGAGCAGTTGCTCTGTGCTCCAATCTAATTAGTGTTTGCTAGCTGGATGACCTTGGCCATGTGACCTGAGTTCTCATGGCCTCAGTCTTCCTCATCTAAAAAGTGGGGAATAATAATGCCTACCTTGTTCGGTTGTAATTAAATTAAAGTCACTGAATGAGAAGTGCTCAGCACATAACACCCAATTTGGGTGACGCTCTTCTTCCTATTGCTGTCCATCATCATCATCATTATAAGTACTTCATCCGTCAGGATAAGAGGAGGCCTGAATTTTCTAGGATGCCTCCAAGTTCATGTATGGAAACCTGTTGTGCCTAGAAGCATGCTCACCTCTGCAGATCACATGTTCTCATTTTAGATTCAGAGCTCATGATCGTGGAAGGCTGGCTATTGCAGGAAGGGCCCTGTTTGCCCCTAACAGGCAGGCGGATCTTAAATAAGTCATTTGCCTTCTCTATAAAATGGAACAAAAAAATCTGGCCAGCTTTCCTCAAAGAGGGTGGAGCAAAAAGTTATTTTGAAAAGCCATCCATTTTCATTTTAATCATTTTAATTTTTCCCACTATTCATAATAATCATGTACTAACCAATCTTCTTGCCGCTCTATCAGAAAGCCAACATCTGGCCTTCTCCTATTAGCATGTAATATACCTCTTCTCGGGTACAGAGGTGTGATCCTACCTACAGAACTGGTGAGAAGAGTGGGGTTGGGTAGAGGAAACATAAATTAAGACAAAACAATCTTGAAAATAAAGACAAAGGTAAAATGTTTTTGAGCCAATATGAACAAAGCTCTCACAAGAGAAAGCCCATTTCCTGAAGACATGCCAGTCAGTGGACACCATGGAGAAAACTGGCTAGTGGCCATGGCTGAATGGGCTCTCAGAATATGGCCAAGTCTTGATTCCAGCTTCTTTGACAAGCTATTCTTGCTGGTTTCTTGTGTTGATAAACTTAACCAAGATGGGTATGCTGATCAGAGGACCACCATTTCTAACCTGCATGCTATTCATCTCTTATAAGCACCATCAACTCAATGTGTTCCAAACAGACGTCACAGACCTCTCCCCCTAACCAATTCCTGCTAAAGGCAGCGCTGTTCCCCCCTCTCACCCAAGTTCTGGGCATTTTAATTCCTCTTAACATCTCCATCTCTCACACTCGACACACACAATCAGCGCTGTTTAAAACTTTTCAATAGGCTTTGAAATATGTTTCCACTCCATTCCCCTCGCCTCCCCAACGATCACCCCATTCGGAGCCACTGAAGACTGCCTCCTGTCTCTTTCTCCACTATCTGTTTCTCCTCTTCCTCAATCTGTGTCACTTTCAGATTCTCCTTCTGAAACACAGATTAAAAATAATTGCTCAAGTAAACACACACACACACACACACACACACACACACACACATACACAAATGCAATGGTCTCCTTTAGTCTACACACTGAGTCTATGCAAATTTAGCTCTATGCACCCAGGTAAAATGAGAAGAGAAATAACCAGGTTTCAAATGCTGATGCTTCTGCCTCCATTTCACTCAATGGGAGCATCTGTCGGCACCGGTGTGAGGGAAGTGCTAAATCCGCCGGACCCCACCTGGCCTCGTTCCTGTGTTCTTCACAGTGAACACACTCGGGTCCACTCAAGGTCGGTTTAAAGAGTTTCCAGAAATCACTTGTGACCTTGTGATTCTAGTACCAACCGCACTATAGAATCAACGCCTACTCTCAGACTGAAAGGAAAGCCATCAGAGTATGGGGCAGTTTTTCCTGGTTGCTGGAACTATGAGCGATTTCTTATTCTATCTTCTACTTTTCACTATTTTCAAGTTTCCTTAACAAAGATACTTAAATTTTTAAAGCTATTTGAACTTTCTTTAAGATTGTCTTCCTAGACCTGGAACAACTCCAGTCACTAACCAGATAAGGTACAGAGGCCTCAGCCCAACATTCAAGACCCTCCCCCAGGTGAATCCCATAGCTCATCTGTGGCCTCTCATGGCCCCTCCATGCTCCCTACTTTCTAGTTGATGGGGGACCTTGCACTTCCACCTCCCCACTGGGCACTCTGGCTGTGCGCCGCACCTTCTGCCCGCAATGTCCTGCCTCATCTTCCTCCCTATCCAGATCCTACCTGTGCAGCCAGGGACTCCCCTATATTGCTTCCATCCTCAAAGTTTTCCTAATACCCACCCCACCTCACCCCACTGCTTCCCCCTTCTACGGCCACCTCACTTGTCACATCCACCTTCTTTCGCAGAACAGCTGCAATTGTCCAATCTGCTCCCAGCCAGGGTTCATTCCTCTGCTGTACCCTCTGCAATTTCGGGCTCTGCACAGCACAGATGCTCAAATAATGGAGGAAGTAAAGGGGATTGAACTGGACTGCACTGAATTGAACAGCCCTGGATTAGACTGGCTTAACTTGGCTTGATTCAGTAATTATATTCCTTAAATCAAAGTTTTGGTAAATGTGGCTGTTTTTCTTTGGCCATTTGCTCATTGGTCATTTGGGCAATTGGTCCCCTAGAAACTTGGCTGGCAAGTCTGACAAGTTAATCCCTCCATGAAGTGACTTCCAAGGACTTGATTTTGCAGTAAACCGAACCAAAGCCGGCAGTGAGTGGCCAGGAGTAGGGCAATGGGATGTGCCAAGAAAGGGCCCCAGAAGCCTACTGAGGACCCCAGAAAACTCAGCCTCTGGGCCTTCAGTGACTCCCATGACAGTCCTGCCCTGTGAGAGCTGGGAGAAGCTGGAATCACTCAACCCTAAAGAGTTTTTGTGGAGTGATGTCACTACCCCCACACACCCAGGAACCTATCCCTCAGCCCACAGCTCCTGTCTTGAGGGACTTGGGCCCACTCACAGCAGCGGGGCTGAGGGGTGCCCCACCCTGACCCTGCCCCCCCAGCCCAGAGTGAAAGTTTGACTAAAGCTCAGTGTCTTCGCTTTTATAAATCTCTGCCTTTTAATGATGGCTTCAAGGCTGAGGGGGAAAAGGGACCATTAAACTCACTGAATAAGTTAATGGGGCAGAGAGAATCTATTTCGGAGCCACCCCAGGCTATTTTCCTCTGGAGCTAAAGCCTGAATAAGCAAAAAGAAAAAATTAAAACCATAGAGCACATTGCCGATAAACAACCCCCCAGTGTAATCTCTCAGCACCCAGGACTTCATTTGCAGAGATATTATAATGCAGATCGCTTGTGAAACACCTCTAGCTTCACACAGTTCCACCCGCACTGGCGGCTGGGGGTCTTATTATCTGTCCATATCCTCCCACCTGTGAAGGGAAGGGAATGGGCTGCTATCACACAGCCTGCAGGCTCTTTAGGCATCGTGAGGAGAAGTGGTTACAGAAGTTAGCACACTGAAACCACAGTTAGCATCCTCCAAAGAGCAAACCCTAAGACCCTCTAATCCCCCAGCTGCAGAGACTCCCTCACAGGACTTCCTAGTTGCCGCAGGCTTCCTTAAGTTGCAGCCTTGGCCCACTGTCCTGAAACTCCAAAACTCTCTTTTGCAAAAACCAAATACAGTGTCATTGCTTCTTTTGCCTGGAGAGCTCCACCTCTTCGGAAAACTGCTCTCCTCTCCTCCCTCCTCCTTGTAGTCCTCCTTATCCTCCCTTCCTTCCCTGCCCCCTTCCTCCGTACACCTTGCACCTCCTCCCCTGACATCCCTGCTCCCCCCATCCTTGCCTTGTCCAAGAGAATCTCTACTCCCCCTGGTCTTCCTAGAACAAAGCCAGAAACATGACTCTCAGGATTGTGAAAACAAATCATTAAACAAGTCAGAACTGTTGGTAAATGTTGAGTCCCACTAGACACGCGTTGTTTACTCTTTAATATTTAAACATGTTAATTAAATCTCTGAATAAACAAATATATTTTAGCAAGTGGCATTCCTGAGCTGAGTCCCTTTCTGCCACCATGCTCTTCGATGCCTTTTGAACGGGACCAGGCCTTCTTCTCATGGCAAAGGAGGTCCACAGTCACCTTCCTGTGTCAGGCCAGCCAGCCAGGCATCCTGGACCTTCAATCAGGAGGTGATGGGCAGCACCCTAGTCCAATCACATCTGCCCCCTCAAGACCCAAGGCTGTCCCTCAGCCCCTCAGACATTCAAAAAGTCCCCCAGCCTACACATCTGCAGAGTGAGCTCTCTTCTTTCATTCATTCATTCTCCTTCATTCATTCATTGATTCATGCATGCATCAGCCCTGCGTTTACATAGCCAGGCATATGCTAAACACTGGAAGGACAAAGATAAGCAGGACCAAACCCCAGCCATCCCTCTAAGAAGCCCACATCCCTTGCGCCTGGCACAGTCTGTCCCCCTCTCGAATTCCCCAGCCAGAATGAACTTCCTTTGCCTTCTCAGAGACTCCATTGCTGAAAGGGCTGTCCTCACGTTCCTCCCCGCTCTGGACTAGCCCTCTATCACCTCTGTCCCCTTCATGTGGCTAATGCCAGCTCGTCCCTCCAGTTCCAGCTTGGTTGCCCCTTCCTCTGGGAAGCTTCTCTGCATGCCCAGCCTGGATTAAGTACCCCCTCAGAGAAACTCATACACCCTAGTGCTTCTGTCTCCAACACATCCATTGTACCCATCTCTTCAGCTGTAAATCGAATAATCTCCTGTTTAAAAGGAAAAACCCTCCAGGACTTCCTATTTTGCTAGGCTTTAAATCTAACCCCTTCCCATGGCCTACAAGATCTAGTCCCTGCAGACCTCTCCAACCTCTCATGCCCACCAGTGCGCCCAGCACCCAGGGACTCCTATCCAGCCCCCAGCACACTTCTAGCCCCTTCCAACCTGAGATGCATTGCACTGGTGTTACCCTGGGCCTAGAAGCTTCTGGCTCCAGTTCTCATGAAGCTCTGACTCTCTCTTACTGACAGATGGGGAGCTGGACAGTCTCCTTCTCTGAGAGCCCAGCTGCCCTACCCTTACACCAAGGCAGCCTTCTCACCTCCCCATCACACCTCATAACAGAGCACTCTGTTGAGTCCCTTCATGGGACCTCTTATTCCTGACATGATCATACTGCTTTATTTGCTTATGTATCAACTGCCAGCCTCTACCCACTGAATTGTAAGGTCCCAGGCCAGAAACATGTGTCTAATAGGCTGGGCTGGCCTCTGCTCTCAGTACCCTGCAGCAGACCAAGGAAGAGGCCAGTGGACACTCACTGGTCTCTGCCTTTTCAGACCCCACATCTGAGCACTCAGCATCCAGGACTCACAGATAAACCATTGTGGGAAAGAGACGCAAGCCCAGGAGAGTTGCCTTTCTGGTGGGACCAGGCCCTCTTCGAGTGGCATTCATCTATCCCTGGCACATGAGACTCAGCCTGAGCCCCTAGGAGGGGCAGCACAACTGGGGTGAATGGAGAACCCCAATGAAACAACCCAGCCCCAGGCCGGAGACCCAGGGCCCCAGCCCTGCCAAAGAACACCAAATGGCACCGGCCCTGGCTTCCACAGTGTCGCAGTGTCAGAGAGAAGAAGTGAGTTCTGAGAGGACCCTTGGGGGATGTCCTTGGGCTGAGGACACAAGCAGGTGCCCTTGAGAAGTCAGTCATCTGCTTTTCTGCCTGCTTCACTCCTCTGCAAAAAGCAGCAAGAAGCCATGCACCACAACAGAAACCCCCCCGAAGGCTTTGCATCAAACAGGATCCCCAGCTCTGCCACCTACCAGTTGGGTGACCTTGAACAAGTGACACCACCCCTCTGCCCCTCAATTTCTTCCTCTGCAAGACAAAGATACAAGGTCCTGTTTCGATGAGTAATATAAATGTGTCTCTCCTAACCCAGATTAATCAAAAACGGTCCTAGTGTGTAAACTGTTACAACCACTTCGGAAAAAGGTCAGGCAGTATCTTATAAAGTTAAACATAAATTTATCAAACCTCTCAGAAATTTCACTCCTGGGGGGGGTTTCCAATGACCCCCCCCCCCCCCCCCCCGCCCCCCGCCCGGGCCCGCGGCCGCGCCGCCTGGCCCCCCGTTACGGCGGGGCCGACTGTGGGCGGGAGCGGGTGTGGGGCGGCCGGCCCCGCGCGGGCCCGCGCCTGCCGTGCCCCCTTGCCTGGCCCCGCCCCCGGACCGCCGGGTCTCCCCCATGTTCCCCTGGGTTTGTATCTTATCTTATTAATTATCCCTCAAGCAACTCTACACCAACACCGCATTTACTAACCTTGTTCCTTACCCCGCTTTCTACCCCTTTATTAAACCCCAAAATTATGTCGCCCAACGTGTTCCTTGTCGCCCGCCGGTGTTCTTCGATCTTGTATAATGTTTCTCCGTGCGGGTTGGGGGTATTCCCCCCCCCCCGGGCACTATTTTTTGTTCTGGGCCCCCCCTCTCCCCCACTATCGCCCCCCCCCCCGGCCCACCGCCCCCCCCCGCCCCCGGACGCCCCGCCCCCGAAAACCCAAGAGAAATGAAAGCATATGTCCACAAAAAGGCTTGTACAAGAATGTTCATAGCAGATTTATCCATAATACTCCAAAACTAGAAAGAACCTGCAGTTCCAAAAACAAGAGAACGGATAAACTCAGGTCACCCCTACAATGTAATACCACTAAGCAATAAAAAGGAAAAGTCATCTATTCTTGAAAAAGCCCAAAACAGGCTGAGCACTGTGGCTCATCCCTGTAAATCCAGCATCTTGGGAGGCTGAGTCAGGAGTATCACTTAAAGCCAGGAGTTCGAGACCAGCCTGAGCAACAAGGTGAGACTCCAGCCTCTATTATTTAAAAAAAAAATTTTAAGAAAAGATAAGAAAAATACCAACACAGGAGAGAAGCTATGAAGATGCAAAGACATATAGAGGGATATAATGGACTCCGGAGACTTAGAAGAGGAAGGGAGGAAGGAAGGAATAAAAACCTTCATATTGGGTACAGTGTACACCATTCAGGTGAAGGGTGCTCATCTCACTAAATTCACCCATGAAACCAAAAACCACTTGTACTCTGAAAGCTACTGAATAAAAGAAAATAAATGCTATTTTCAAAAGTAAGTAACAGCAACAAAAGAAAAAAGAAACCCCGAAACAGTGACTGTCCCTGTGGAGGCAATGGCAGACGCTGACTGGGAAGCGCATGGGGAGCTTTCTGGGGGGAGGGTAATGTTCTGCCTCTCACTGGATTTGGGTTCCACAGGCGCGTGCATTTGTCAAAACTCAGAGAATGGACACTTAAGAGTGATGCATTTCATTAAATATAATTATTAGCTCAAAAAAATGAGAAAACATCCAACTCTAATTTTATGCTATACATGCTGAAGTACTTAGAGGGAGCACACAAACATCTCAAATTTACTCCGAAACGCATCAGAAAAATAGGCTGAGTCAGGAAGTGGACAGAGGGGTGGACGGATGGATAGAGGATGGGATGGAGTACAATGTTCATTGCAGCGTCTAGGGCATAGTTTTATGAATATTCACTGCCAAATTTTCAACTTCTCTATATGTTTGAGGATTTTAATAATAAAATAATGGAATGACAGAGATCCTATGAATTTACATGTCCCAAAGAAAACAATTGCGTAGATTTTTTTTTTTTTTTTTTGAGACAGAGTCTTGCTCTGTCGCCAGGATGGAGTGCAGTGGCGCCATCTCAACTCACTGCAACCTCTGCCTCCCAGTTTTATTTTAAGTGATTCCCCTGCCTCAGTCTCCTGAGTAGCTGGGGCTGCGGACCCATGCCACCATGCCCAGCTAATTTGTTTTTGTTTTTTGTATTTTAGTAGAGACAGGGTTTCACCATGTTGGCCAGGATGATCTCGATCTCCTCACCTCGTGATCCACCTGCCTCGGCCTCCCAAAGTGCTGAAATTACAGGCGTGAGCCACCGCGCCCAGCCCGTAGCCATATTTTCTGACCCATGTTTTGGGAAGTTCTTTCTTACCGCTAACCCAAATCCCCAGAGCTAAAGGTTCCAGCCCATTGTCATCGTATGGGGGGTAGAGGGATGCCTAACCCGGTTGCGAACACAAGTCTGGTGCTCAATGGTAGCTGTTGAAATAATTCGCTAATTAATTGATAATAGAGCTAGAAATCGTGCATTTCATATGTGAGTTGTTTTGCTTATTTACACCTGAGATCTAAATTTAAAACACAGAACTGTCCTGTGAACCCTTCTCAGACTTCGCCCATGTCCTTCCCTTTACCCACCTCTATTTCATCCAAGAATGTGCAGCTCCTTCCACAGGGCTCTCTCACTTACATGACAAACGAGGCAGCAACTTCGGGCATTCGCAGCAAGACACACCCAAAGAAAATGAGAGAAAAAGTCAGCTTTGATGAACTTCTGCAGAGTTCTGCACTCAGAAAATCTAACAACAGCCTTTTACATTTCATCAGGCATGCAATTTCTTTGATTTATGATTGTTATATTTTTGTGATCACCCCCCTCAACATTCCTGTGTTGAAGTCCTGACCCCCCCGTACCTCGGAATGTAACTGCATTTAGAGATCGGGTCTTTAAAGATGTGATTAAGTTAAAATGAGGTCATTAGGTTGGCCCTAATTCAAAATGACTGCTGTCCTTATAGGAAGAGGAGATTAGGGAACAGAGACACACAGAGAGAAGATTAGGTAAAGACATAGTGAGAAGGTGACCATCTGCAAGCCAAGGAGAGAGGCCTCAGAAGAAACCAACCCTGCCGACACCTGCATCTGGGACTTTCAGCCTCTGGGACCATAAAAACAAATGTATGCTGTTTAAGCCACCCAGTCTGTGGGACCTTCTTATGGCAGCCCCAGCCAAGAAATATGAGGATTTTAATAATGTTTTTATTTCAAATTTTAAATTTAGTGAATATAATAATCTTTTCATTGCTTAGGGCTTCTAAAGTTTCATTATAATAAAGAAAGACCAAGGATTATCTATTAAATATTTTATCTACCTATCACCTGGAATTGATGCATATTACCATTTTGTCAAATGCTAAGATCTTTACAAGCAGAGAGAACATAAACATTACAGGTAAAGTTAAGAGCCCTGTACATACCCTTCTTTTCCTCTCTCCATCTCTCCCTAGAGGCCAAGATTGTTATGAAATTGGTTTGTGTTCAGCCCATGATTTTATCTTTCTGTCTATAAACAATGTATTATATCGGTCATTGTGATGTTTAACGTGTATCTATGGTATGTCACTCTCCAACTTACATTTTTCACTGGCATTATGTTTTCAAAACATAGCCATGTTGCTACACAGAGGTTTTCACTGTAACTACCGTACCGGATTCCATCCTATCCCTATGCCATGGCCAGAGCCAGCCCTTGATTCAAATGCCTCCTGATAACATTTCAGCTTCTTTTCAGTGGTTTTGCTCTTGCACACACTTTTGCAATAAATGTGGGAACACGGGCTCTGGGGTCAGCCTGAGCTGGAATCCTCACTGTCATTCACTGCCGTGGCCTTAGACAAGTTTTTGCAGCTTTTGGCTTCCATTTCCTCATCTGTCAAACGAGAGCACTGCTCCACTCAGATAGTGGCTGTACGGATTAAATGAGTGACTGGGTACACTGCCGGGTCTGAACACAGTGCTTAACTCACAGCAGCTGCTAGCACTATGAGCTCCAGGGAGTGGAAAGATAGAATAATCCATAAACATGGGTCAGGAGTTTGAGACCTGCCTGGCCAACATGGTGAAACCCCATCTCTATTAAAAATACAAAAATTAGCCAGGTGTGGTGGTGCACGCCTGTAATCCCAGCTACTCAGGAGGCTGAGTCAGGAGAACTGCTTGAACCAGGAGGTGGAGGTTGCAGTGAGCCGAGATAGCCTCATTGCACTCCAGCCTGGGTAATAAGAGCAAAATTCCATCTCAAAAACAAACAAACAAACATGGGTCTGGGCAACAAAGAACCCCTCAAAGGTGGGACTGGAGTGACAGGGAGGGCCCAGGTGACCAAACTGGAGGCCAGAAGCCCTCCAGGCAGGGAAGCGGCCTGATCAGGAGACTGAGAGTGAACGGTGCTGACAATGTTTGAGGAATGAACAGCAGATCTGCTTCCTGGAGCAGAGGATTCCCATGGGGAAAAACAGGAGGCAGGACTCCAAAGACGCACTGCAGCCTGAACCTGAACGGCTCTGAATGCCACAGAGAGAAGTCACAACTACACCTTGGGGGCAAGTGGGAGCCAAGTACGCTTCTTGAGATGCAGTTACAGGATGACTTACTACCTCCCAGATCATTTTTATAAATCCACTTGAGTCTGGAAGGGCATTCTGTACCACATAAGTGTGTTTTCATCTCTTAACTACAGATTGGATCACACAGGTCAGGGCAGGCTCAGGTCAAGTCCAGCCCTGTGGGAAAGGAGAGCGTGAGGCCAAAGTCAGGAGAGAGGCAGTCACCACATGCGGGGTGCAGAGAGAAGAGGGGAGAGAGAAACAGAGAGAGAGCCCAGCACCAGGACAAGTCCTGGCAGAATGTGCTTGGGAGTGGGTTGGTATTCTTCAAGAATGGAAGGATGCTGGCTTTTTGCAGTCTAAGAAGTCTTATTCATAAAAATGTTACACAGAGTACCACCCGCCTCTGATCTCACTCCAGGGAGTGCAGTGTGAAAGCCATCAATAGCAACAGTCACTCTCAGACTGTGGTCCTGGACTTGATGCGAATTCCTAGGCCCGACAGCCGATCTTCAGAATCACAAACTCTGGGATGGGGCCCAGCAGTCCATGTTTTAACAGCCCTTGGTGATGTGCGTGCATGCCAAAGCTTAAGAACCACTAGGGTCTGGTCTCCAGAACACACACAGACACACACACACACACAGAAGACACACATTCACACATACACAGACACACTCACATACACAGACACACACACACACGCAGGAACAAGGCTCCCATGCACCTGTATGCAGGGGCACAGCACCGCTCCCTCCCCCACAGGATTGCCCCAGAGAAACCTAGGGCTGCTGCAGCTGTAGGGCTCCCCTGCTTTCCCCACCCCGCCCCCAACCACCCCCATAGAAACATCACAAGTCAGAGCCGGAAGGGAATCTCAAAGATCACCTAGTCCAGTTCCCTGATTTTAAGTATAAGAAAACTGAGACCTTAGAGATGACAATCCCTGGCCCCGACTCACTGATAACCTGGTGGCAGTGACGGGACACAGAGGCCAGCCCACTCCTGCCGTGACTCAGGGGACCCTTCTGTGAGGATGTGGCCAAAAACTCTGTCTATGAATCTCAAGGATCTCAAACTCCACTGGGTCCCGAGGGCTCCTTCTGCCCCACCCTCCTTATGACTATCAGAGTCAAAAACCAGAACAGTACGGCGTGTGTCCTGTGGGCCCGCATACCGTGGAGGAGGCTGGGGCTGGCAGGAAACGGGAGCGGGTCTGTAATACAGGGCTGCCCGCCTGGCTCTGGAGCACACGAATCTCAGCTCTGCCACTTCCTAGCTAAACCACCTAGGGCAAGGAGCAAGCTACTTAGTCACCCTGTGCCTCAGTTTTCTCCCCTATAAAGTGAACATGATTGTGGGACCTGCCTTGTCCCTGTGATGAGAATGGAAGGGGGTTAAAAGACCCCTTAAAGGAGCCCCTGGAGCCATCATCACACAGCATTTGCTCTCACCATGAGCTCAGGTTTCTCCAGAAGATTCCTCCAACAGGTTGCCCTGCTGAGGGCAAAGCCCGAGGCCCGCAGAGGTGTGCAGAGCAGTGAGAACGGTGTGCCCAACATTCTGGAGGGAGGCATGTGCACACTCAACAAGCTGGGAGGGCCACTGTGGGTCTGGGGGACATTGTGGTGCAGGAAACAATCCTGTTCCAGTCCACAGATCTTTACTGAACACCAATGAGGTGGGGGCTCGTGGGGGACAGAGCTGAATGAGCCTCAATGCCAGCCTTCGGGAGCTCACGGCACAGTGAGGTAACAGGAGCATTAACAAGCTAATGCCAGACAGAACATATCGCGGGGCTCCAGAGAGTGTCAGCTGGACTGAGACACCAGCTGTGCCACCCTCTTTACCCGGTGACCCCCAGGGCAGGTAAGAACATAGAGAGCAGTAGACGGCAGCAGGGTGGGGCCCCAAGGCCAGAGCATGCCTGCCCAGGCTGCAGGCAACAGCAGCCCTCAGTGAGTGACAGAAGGAGGGCAGGGGCCTCAGTCACCTGTGTAGGAGACATAGCCTGCAGCTCAGGGATGGGGGTGATGGGCGCAGGGAGGAGTGACCGATCATTTCCAGGGAGACAGAACATGACCCTGGAAAATGAACCCTAGATGCGATTCAGGGAGGCATGAGGTCACTCCCCTGCCACTTCTGCTCCCCCCAGGGCCCAGGGAGCTGCTCTGGGCTGGAAAGGAGGAGGGCGCGTGGGCCCTGGTCAGGTTCATCCAGGGACAGGGGGCATGGGACAGGTCAGTAGCTGGCTGGGCAGAGTGTCAGCTGGGTGCTGGGAGTAGGAAGTGGGGCTACCCTTCAATACTATATGGAGCTAATCTCCATCTAACCTGCACCTCACCCCACCCAGGCTCACCTCCACCCAGCGCAGAGGGGAAAAAGGCTGCTCCTTCCCAGCACCCCCCAGTGGACTATTCTGCCAAGAACATGGCCGCGGGGATGGAGGGGAACCTACCACGCACTCCCAGCACACGTGACCCACCTCCCTTCTCCAGAGGTCAATTTCCAGGTGCAGGGAAGACAGGGAGAGCTGCTGCTCGGCCGCACACATCCTACAACAACAGGGACGTCGGAGGCCTCGGCGGCCCTGCTCTCCACCGCTTTCCCAGCTCTCCCGCGTGGCTGGCCCATCGGAGGCTCACCAATAAACCCACGTTGGATAAATGCACAAATAGAGAAACGAATGAACAGCCGCCTGGGAAGAGCACGTGGCAGCCTGCTCGAGGACACAGTGGCGCTTGGCTTTCCTCCCTCCCTGCCTCACAGCCGGCCGCTCTCCCCTCCCAGGCTTCCTGGGGTCACCTTCCAAATAAACCACCCGAGCCCCAAATCTTCATCTCACACAGGCAGAGGGACAGGGGAAGAGACGGAACTCGCTTCTCTTGCCTTTCCGTGGGGCTTCGGTGAGCAACAGCAAGGCCCATGAATCTACTTCTCAGCCAGGGGGCACAATCTTGACGACTCACTGCACTGTGATCAGCATTCAATAAACCTGGGAGCAGGTAAATCTAGAATTTTTAAAACTCCGTTTAGGAAAATTGTGCCCTCTCCACCTTAGGAAAGCCACATTTTCATTTATATAAATTTTTCTTTAAACTTTACATTAGATCCATTTTCGAAAATTCTGCCCCTGCTTCTCTTGAGATAACCCTTTGGGCTGCAGATTGTTTGTCTAATACCTGCCTCCCCTCCATTCAACTGTAACTCCAAGAAGGAAGTAGTATCATGGTGTTTTGTTTTCCCAAGGCTGTGCCTCGGGGCTCAGCATGGGCCTGGCCCAGGGCTGGTGCAAGGCGCTAGGATGAAAGGGGGTAGACTCCCCTCCTCTCTGGGTCCTGCAGAAGGAAGAGCCAGGCTGGCCCTGCTAGCAAATCTGCTCATTCTTCCCCAGCAGTCCACATGCTAGGATGGGCTTTGGCAAGCTGCAAGGCAGGCGGCCAGACACCTGGGCACCCCACAGCCTAGGTACAGATGCAGCCCAGCAGTCACCGTGGGACGAACACGCCACCAATGCCAGGCTTCCATTAGCTGTCTGCTACGCACTTGGAAGACAGTCTTTTGGAAAGCGGAATATGGGGCTGCCCCTCCAACACCTGCCCAGCCATGGGAGCCAGAAGTCCCCATAGGACATAGGCCCCTCCCACGGAGGAGGAGGAGGAGGAGGAGCTGCAGCTGCAGCCCCTAAAAATTAGGCCCCTCTTTCCACCCTCTTCCTTCCAGGGGCTTTGAGGAACTCTGAGCTGATCTCCTCTTCCATTTCTTTCTTGCTCCTGAGTGCCTCGAAGATGAGGTTTCTGCCAAGAGAATAAAACCACACCCCTCCTCCATGCCCTTACCCCCTCCCCCACTTCTTATATGATTTCCCTCTCTGTGTCTTATCGCCACATTTGTTAAAATGACTGCCACTTAAGAGGTGGCAGGGAGTCAGAAACAATCTGGAGCAAAGCTGGTATTAAATAACTTCCTGAGCCTGGCCCGTCTGCCAACGCTCCCTCCTGGATCTCAGGTGGAGAAATGAAGAGGCTGCAAGGATGAGAGCCAGGGACACCCCAAGCCAGCCTCAGAACCACCCCTCTGCTGACAGGAGGCTGGAGTTCCTTCACCAGTAAAGCCCAAAGCTTAGCAGTGACCCTCTTCCCCGGCTTCTCACTTGATCCCATCCCCCACACCACACACACACACACACACACACACACACACACACACTCTGAGCAAAAGGTACTCAGTCATGTCTGACACTCAAAGCTACAAGAGCCTTTTTTTGCCAACCAGACCAACCCCTAGACTTCCCAGGTAAACAAACTGAGGCTCCGAGACCTGGAGTCTCTTGGCTAAAGCCAACCAGATGCACTGTATTAAAGCATCTCAAAAAAAGTGGTACCCCAGGAAAACACCAGAAAGGCTCTGGTTTGTAGGTGCCAGAATTGTTTCGTTACAATCAAGTCAGTCAGTTGCCCATGTGTTTTCTCCAGCTGTGACCTCGGACTGTGGGCCCCAGCAAGAAACATCCCCAGTAGCCGTCATCACATGAATGCCCTCATAAAAATGTCTTTACTCAGCAGTTGAAGGGGAGAAGCTCTGCTAAGGAAACCTCTGAAGCCAATACCCACTAACCCTGACTCAGCCTCATCCGGCCTGGACCTCCCCCACACCACTTGCAAGTTCAGAATACACTTGCTGTTCTCCATGCCAGCCACTGGGTGTCACTGCTGCTCCCCCATAAATGGGAACCATAGAGGGTTCAGTAGGGGGGTAAAATAATTCCAGCAGGCCAAGGGGATCTGGTAGGTATCTCCTGGGTGTGACCTAACTTGATATTTCTCCCAGAAAGAGACAGATGACCAGCCATGTCCCAGATGCTGCCCTCACACATATCCTTTAATCTTCACAGCACCATCCCACAGCAACACCTCCCAATAACACCTTACTTTGCAGGTGAAGAAAATGAGGCCCAGAAAAATTAAATAACTTCCTCACATTAAAAAAAAAAAAAACAAGCAAGGAGGATGGCAAGGATTGGAACCTGAGATTGATGCCAAATTCCATGACCTTTTTACTACGCAATTTAGCCTCCCTTGAGCTATCAGTCTCAGTGCTATGGGCTCTGGCTGAACCCAGCTGGCTTGCCATGACCCCAGAGAAGATGGCACCTGGGAAGAAATTCATCAAAGGCACAACTCACAACAGGACAGGCTCAACAACCCTTCCCTGCAGAAATCATGGTCTAGTGCCCTCTTGTGGCTTAACGTGGAACTGGGATGAATGTCCATGAGGCAGGGGGGCTCTCATGGGTGGATTGGAGGGATTTTAGGTCATCCTATCCCATTGGATTTCTAAATTCTTTCTACCAGGGATGGTCCTGAAGCCCCCCTCTTCAGACAAACATTGGATTACAATAGCCAAGAGGGAATCAGCTAGTGAATGGGAAGCTACGTGGGGTACGAATAGCAACAAAACCACATCTGCAAGAGGCTGGATGCTACTAAACAACCCTGGAGAGAGATTTCTGCCATCCAGATTTCTCGGGCTGCAGAGTGGGGGGAGGCAGGTAGCAGAAAGGCTTTGCCTGGCACGCTCTGACCCTTGGGATTCCAAAGTCCCTTATCAGCAGGAGCCGTAACAATCTCCCCGTCCCTGTGGCAGGCATGCACCTCAGTCACTTTGTCCCTTTGTCCAAATATATGCCATCTTAGTCCTTCTGTGGCCTCCTTCAGCTTTGTCCACAGGCTAGTTCCCTCACGCACCTTCCTCTAATCCCACTCTACAAGGACCTGGAAACGTCTCTGTCCATCACCTCTTACAGACTCCTGGGGGCTGCTCACCAGTTTGGCTTCTGTGTAGCTATCACATGCCAGGCACCTACCATAACCTCATTCAACCCTCACAACCACTGTTAGATGGGTATAGCTAACCAGATTTCTCAGACGAGGAAACTGAGGCTCAAAAATGTTAAGTAACCTGCCTAAGCCTACACCAGGGCAGAGCCAGGATTTAAACTGAAACTTTTTTGACCAAAGAAGTCTCTACTCTTCCCGCTACACCAAGCCACCTCTCAGACAAAAGAACCTCTGAAAAGTTCGGGGTACAGGAATTGGGAAGATGTATCTATTTAGGGTGTGGAGAATGAGCTGGAGGCAGGTGACTGAATGCAGGAAGAACAGATGAGGGCTATAAAAAGTCTCCATGCCTATGGGGAAGAGGTTCTGGAGTATGGTAATAGGAAGAGAGAGAAGAGTTTTACACACACACACACACACACACACACACACATGTGCTCATTGAAATCTTACAATAATCCTGCCTTATTTTTATTTTCATATGAGAAAACTGAGGATCAACAAGGTCAAGTAGCCAGCCCAGGGTCCCAGCAGGTAAGAGGCAGAGTCATGATCTGAAGCGCAGGGTTGTGTATGCAAATGAACTCTGGCCCAGTAGGAGGGCCATAATGTCAGCTTCCTTCCTGCTCTTCAGTGGACTCAACTTGAAAAACTATCAGAAATAAGGAAGTGGGGGAAAGACTGACCACAACAGAGAGGACCCTGCCTGGAGCCCCCGGGTCCGGGATCTGGGAGCAGATTCTCAGGCAAGAGCCACATGCCCCAGACCCGAAAGCTCCGCACCCACCCCAAAAGCAGCAGACCCTGTCTCTAAAGCGGATAAACTTGTTAGTAGGAGGAGGCTTCTTCGTGCATGGAGCGAGACAGCACCTGCTCAAATAAAGACTGCCTGGGACAGACAGACGGGCCAGCGGTACTCACAGAAGCACTGTCAAAACCAGCCAGTCCAGGCAGGGCCCACGACCCTGGTTTGCAAGGCACTTTCGTACTCATCCCTGTAAATGGTCATCTCTGAAAGTAGACCCAGGATGTGGAGGGGTTAAGAGAAAGCGCCAAGCTCTCATCTCTACAGTAAATGCCAGGGCCTGCTATTTTCTCAGCACTCCTTGTTGTCCAGCAATTTCCAAGCTTAGGTTGAGAGGCAGGGAGAGGGGGGAGAGATGGCCCCACACTTGGGCCAGGGTATCAAACAGCCTGACGGCATATATAAAGCTTGCTTTCCAAGGCCAGGCGCAGTGGCTCACGCCTGTAATCCCACACTTTGGGAGGCCAAGACGGGCAGATCATGACATCAGGAGTTCAAAACCAGCCTGACCAACATGGTGAAAACCCATCTCTACTAAAAATACAAAAAAATTAGCTGGGCGTGGTGGCACGCACCTGTAATCCCAGCTACTCAGGAGGCTGACACAGGAGAATTGCTTGAACCAGGGAGGCAGAGGTTGTGGAGAGCCGACATCACCCCACTGCACTCCAGTTTGGACAACAGCGTGAGACTCCATCTCAAAAAAAGAAATAAAAAATAAAAATAAAGCTTGCTTCCTCGGTGGTACTAGCCTCACAGTGCAACTATCTGTCAGCTTCTCTGTCCCCTAAGCCTGTGGTCTTCCTGGGCTACCTCCCATGCATTCACCCCATAACCCTCTGTGCCAATGTGCTGATCTCTCCTGAGGCTGCGGAGAGAAGGCGGGAAGGAGAGCACACACCAGGTGGCTTTCCTCCATCCAAGGCACTGTCGCAGCCACCTCCTTTCCAGGAAGCCAGGGCCTCATGAGCCAGAAAGCCCAGCTCCAGGAGTCTCACATCCCTGGACTGCAAAGATGCAATGGAAGCAGTGCCACCGCGGCAGAGAGATGCCCCTCCTAGAGGAGCGGCGACCTCCCTGCTCAGCCCTGGCTCAGGAAAGGCTCTGAAAGCCAGGGCTGACAATGCACTTCTCAACAGGCTAGCGCTGCACGCCCGGATCCCGCCCTGAGAAGCCACCAGCCCAGGACCGTCTCGTGCGCCACACTGCCCTCTGGTGGCCACCGGCAGTGTAGACGCAGAGGGAAGCCAAAGTCTTGAAGGTCTGTGTACAGAGACCTCAGACACGATGTGCAGGGAACACGGGAGAGATGCACTTGTACCTGGGCCAAGGCGCCCCCAGACACCGCACACAGCCTGTTTCCCGCTGCAGGTCGCCGGGTTTAGGACTTCGAGGCTAAGACTGCTCCCCTCGTGTTCTCCCCTTCTCTCTGTAGCACTGTAAAGGCTCCTTTCCCATTCGCTTTGTAAAAGCCCGAACCCCTCAGTCCCAGAACAGCTGGGATGGAGACCCACACCAGCTAGGGAGGCAGGGCCGTTCGTTCTGGGCTGCCTTGTGCCAGGAACTCACTGGGCAATTGGGCCAAAGCAATTCACCTCTCTTGAGCCCTAAGTTCTTTCTCTGTAAAACAGTGTTTGGCCTCAAAATTTTCTGAGCCCTTTTCCAGATCTAGTAATTTATGGCTCAAAGTCTTGATCTCCCTAACTCACAAATCTTCCCAGTGGTCTAGAAAAGGAAATAACCAGTGTGGTACCGAATTATTTACAGAGGCCAGCGAATACATCATTGCATAGGTCTGAACATGACAACGACCCTGCTGGGAGTCAGGCTGGAGAGTTCCATGACCTCAGCTCTCAGAAGCGGAAACTGAGGCCAGTGGCTGAGCGATGATGAAGCAAGCTCATACAGCCGAGCAGCAGTGAAAGTGGAAAGTGCACCAAACCCTGCCCGACCCATTTCAGCTGTTTCACAGAAGAAAACTGCATCTCTCTCACATGCTCAGAGCTCATCCCTATGGAGAGAGAGATGGAGCTTCCATGAGCAATGAACGTAAAGAGGTGGGGTCAGCTTGCGGGTGGACAAAGACTGCTTATTGTGGAGGGGACCAGGGAAGGGCTCAGAAAGAAGCTCTCAACATCAGCTTCCAACTCCAGCTGCCCAGCACTTTAGACACCCCTTCTTTTGCTCTGAACCCAGAAGTGGTCCTGGCACCCCAAAACTCTATCTGGGAGAAGCCACACAGCCCTCTCCTCTCCCATCCAAGTTCTTGCTGGCCATGAGTGCCAGAGGCATAGTCCTACTGACCATGGCTCAGCCCAGACAGGAGCTGGCTGGGACCCAGTCACCAGCTTCTTGAATCTCAGCCAGCCCGGCTAGCACCTGTTCTGCTGTGGGCTGACCTGATCTCAGAGGCCAGGACATCATGGGGTGGACAAGGAGGCCTGGGAAGAGGGAGTGGCTGACATAGCCTCAGGGGAAACTCCCTGTTGGGAACAGGTGAGGAGGAGAGACCAAAAGCCTCCCCCAACCAGGAGAGAGGCCTGCCTGGGACAGTGACAGCCTGCCTGGGACAGTGACGGCTGCACTCTTTGGCCATCACCATGCCCATAATTATCCTATCTGCCTTTCGCTGCAACTCCAGCCAGGGTATTGCTCACCCAAGGAACTGAAATGTTGTCAACTAAAGGATTCTCCTAGACTTTAACATCAACTCATTTATTTTAACTTATCATAATAGTAATATATTCGTATGTGTGTGTGCGTGTATCCATTTATATGTATATGCTAGTATGCAGAAGAGAATTACAAAAAAGCATAGGCAATACAGCTTAATATTTAAATGCCAGTCTGCTTTGCCATTTACTGGCTGCATGAAATTAAGCGAGTTAAGTTCCTTCCCTGCAGTCAGTTTCCCCATCTGGAAAATGGGGCTAATAAAAGTACTTATCTTATGGGGGTTGATGCGAGGCCACAATGAGGTATTAGCCTTAAAGTGCTTGGCACAGTGTCTGGGACATAGTAAGTGTTGAGGAAACACTAAGGGTTGTTACCATGTACTCAGTAGATGCTAGCTGGCATTAGTCATGTATCCACGGATTTCTCTTTGCCAGACATGACCCAGGGCACCGAACTTCAACAAGGTGCTTATGTAATGTAGTTGTTAGTATTATCCATTTCTTATGGATAAGGAAATTGAGGTGCAGAGGAGGAAAGGGATTTGTTCAAAGCTACAGAAGCTGCTAGGAAAACTGGGCTTAAGTAAACGGCAGCTGCCAGAGTCCTCCATGCTTGATGATGCATGTCTGGGGAAGGAATACTGAATCTCCCACCAGCTAGACTCTGGGACACTTATGATGGGACAAGCCAGGGGCCGAGGTGAGGCCAGGGGAAAAGGACCGGCTCCCCAGCCTGCGGAGCCCCAGGTTCCCCAGCCCTGTCTGTGAACCGAGCTCAGCAGAAGGCCTCCTCAACTTGATTTCTAACTGGTGTGGGCTGCAGGCTGCAAGGAACCCTGGGGCTGCCAGCTTCACATAGTTGCTTCCTCTGGGGAGCCTGAATTTGGAAACATCACCTCAGCAGGAGACACAGTCACAGGGGAGGCTCTGGCTTTCACAAAGTTCCCAGAACAGGAACCAGCGCTGAGTTGAAGGTGGCCCCAGCACCTGGGAGTGTGCCTGGGAAGAAGAGTCTTCAAGTGACCCAGGGACCCCAGAGGAATCCCTGCCCACTCTGGACCCTGAGACCCTCATGGGTGACACGAGGGAGAAGATGACTACAGTGGTCTTTTCCAGCTTTGAATTCTGTGAGTCCTGCACTTAGAGGCAACAGAAATGGGAAGCACCCCCTTGGGGGTTCTTAGGATGCTACCGGGCCCCGAGCTTTGCTAATAACCTCACTGGAGTCTTCACTCCTTATGACCCAACCCATCAAAAGCAGCTTCCAACATGCCAGGCTGCCAGGAGGATTTGTGTTCCTCAAAGTTGAGGTCAGTGAGGCTCAAAGAATGACAAATGGCATGAGCTGATCCCTCAGTGGCTCACCAACATCTGAGTGGCTGAGTCCAGCCTCTGTCCCCACCACTCTTCAACCAGTTGCTGGAACACTCAGCCACACTCTGCAAGTCTCTCAAAGATGGGTCATTCCCGCAATGCTGCCCTTTGGGTGGAAAGAAACTTTCTAGATGAAAATGTTCTGCACCTTCCTTCTCAACAAGCCATAGAAGGTCCAGCTAAAAGGGCCATGTCCGAGAAAGCATGGAGTCAAGAGCACCCAAGAGCCCGTAAGAGAAGCCCCGGAGGGACCACAGACTCTGGACTTTCCCATTTGTGAGCCCCCGACAACCTGGGACACTAGATTTGTTCTTTGTTTTCTTAATCCGTAAAATGGGACGGTTAAGCTCTGCTTTTATACTCCAAGCAACTGTCGCAAAAATTAACTCAACAGTTGTAAGCTAAAAATAATGATATGACTGATGGAGGCATCATGGAGATGAAGAATTTGCTACACTGGGATAAAAAGGCAGGATCTTGGCAGGGACTAAATAGAAGACCATCCTTTAAGAGCTTGCCTGTCCCCCCAGAAGGGGGCTTTTGGGCCTTGGGAACTCTGATCCGGAACTGAGATCCTCCACCCCACCCCAGCTTAACCCCTCCTCACATTGACCCTACCCCCTATTAATCAACTCCTCCTTGGCACAGCACCAAGGGGAAGGCAGGGGCTTCAGGACCATCTCTCCTGTCACCACCCCATCTCCTCAAGCGCCAACCCTCCCAATCACAAGAGCAGTGGGTACCAAGCTGTTCTGATCATGCATGATTTAGCAATCAACCTAAAACACTGATATTTATATTAAATTACATGTTTATATATCTATCATCTATACATTAAATATGAAATATTCTCTTTCTAGGCAAGAATAATTTGCAGTCGAAGTTCTAATGTTTTCTTCTCACACCCAGTGGTGAGCCGCGCTCCAGCAACAGGCTGAAAGCTTTGCAGAGGGACATCTTTTCCTAGCTCTGAGCCCAGGGTGCAGATGGGGAGCCACGAAGCTGGGTGTCCAGGCCCTAATGAGAGGCTGCAGGCCCCAGCACATTCTTGTTAAATGTGCCATTTGGTCTGGGCAGTTGACTCTAAATAGTATCATGTGTCACAAATGGTGCCAAATTCTGGGTGGTCCGTTTGCTAGAGGTGGGAAGGGAAGGAAGAGGAGAACACCAGTGTCCCAAGGTCAGTGAGGGAGTGCACCTCCTCCTGGCACCATCAAAAGGGTCACTGCCATCCCAAGGAGGTGCCCTTAAAAGTGTCCTGGCTGAGCCTCCTGGGAGAAGTTCCCTGGGTCCCAAGATGACATATGTCCTAGTTGGAAGAAACACTGCCTCGTGGCCTCAATTCATAGTTGAGTTTCCGGGCTCCAAAAGTCTACAGGTCCCTGATATGACTCACAGGGGGCTAGGGGCAGAGCCAAGGTGGGATTCACATGATTCATCCCCTTCTCTAATCCTAACCTGCCGTCAGCCAACTGGAGGACCCAAGGGGAGGCTGGAGACCTGCTCATGACCCTTGTGCAAGACACCCATGGGAGCACCTGGGATGGGGACCCAGGGCCACAGTGGAAACGCCATGATATTGGCAAGGGCCATTCCAAAAGAAGGCCTCAGGCTACACACACCCCACCAAAGAGCCAGCTGAGGTGGGGCCCTGGTCCTTCTGCACAGTTGAGAGAAGCAGCAGCTGGCAGGGACTGGCAGGGCAAGGATGAGGAGCATCCCAGGAGAGCGCGTCAGGCCCTCCCTTGCTCACAGTAGCACCTTCCGTTCAGCCAGGCAGGGGGGTAGTAGGAGCCTTCTAGGATGGTAAGGAACCTTCTGGGTTTCAGGCTCAGCCCTCCTGGGGCCAGTAGCCCAGCACGCTCAAATCTCAAAGCAGTGGCCACGGCAGGCTAGGTTTTGCCCAAAGCTGTCATGGCCTCAGGTCCCACGGAGCTGCAGAGCAGATGCTCTTGGCCCCCAGGGAGTAGGACAGAAGCTTGACCTGCTAGGCATCCTGGGGTGGAGGGTCCTGGCTCTGGAGCCACAGACAGCCTCTCCTTGGTGGAAACCCTTAGGGCCTCAGGAGACCAAGTGCCCCAGGTTTGATCCTGGAAGTATCTTTCCCTGGAGCTGTAACTACTCCCGATTCCAAATCTCATGCCCATAGCCCTTCACATTTCCGCCTCCCTCTCTCAGGTCTAGTCCTAATCCTGGGGCTCTGAGCATCTCACTGTGCCTAACGAGAGCAAGCCCCATGATGCCTTTGGGGCCTGGCTCATACCCTGCTGGGTCATTGTCAGGGCTGGGTCTCCCCCTTGATCCTTAGAAAGAATGAGACTCAAGGAACCAGCACAGCAGGCACACCCCCGAATGATCCTTTAGCCAGCCAGAAGAGGGCCTTCAGGGAGGGCCATGGAAATGAAGGAACCAGAGAGCTACCAGATGCCAGGGACCCTTTGGGGGCTCAGGGTGAGACCCAGCTGGTGACAGAATTCCAGCTAAGAGCCCATGGTCTTTGCAAACAGAGGTAGCCAGCCCAGCCACACCATCCTCTCCCACTTCATCTTCTTTCTAACAGCCAAAGGCCATATCATTCGAACCGAGCCCCAGGCAGGCCTGGTCCAGCAAGGCAGCCCAGACAGTCAGTCCACCATAGCCACCACCCTCCTGCCTTTGTGACGTCACAGCCTGGTTGGGTGCGGCTGCACATGGACCCTTCCAGGCCCCGTGAGGTTCCTGCAACGAGAGCTGCAAAGGTAAAGGGATTGGCCTCCTGGGCAGAAAGGGGCCAAAGGGAGGCCCCTCTGGAGCAGCTTGGCTCTGGGAGGGGTGGAAATCAGACCCACAATTCTGCCCCGATGCCGTGCAACTGATTTCCTCCATATACTAACAGGGCAGCAGAAGGCGGAGACGGCCTCCCTGATCAGAGACAGTTCCCAGCCAGCTTCCTGGGTTGGCCACACAGGAATCATTCCACACACCACCCCTGAGAAGCAGAACCACAGGGAAACCTCTTGTCCCTCTGGAAACTCAGGTACAATCAGTTCAGCCCTTGAAGGAAGGACCTTGAAACATCACAGCCTGAAGAACAAGAGGGTGAAACTGTGGAGCCTCGGCATCTTCTTCTACCCAGAGCGTGCCCAAGTTGTACCCTGGGGCATCCACCAGCATCCAGAGCTTCAAGCCAATGGGAAGCTGGGGGACCTCTTGACCCCACTTCCTTGGTAACATCAGAAATCTGAGGAACACCTCTCCAGCAAGATAACAGGCTTCAACGGAAGCCCTCTTCCCAAGCCACACTAAAACAAGAACCGACCCCAGCCGAGGGCACTCCTCTCTGCCCACAGGCCCCTCTTCCAGCCTGCTCCACATGCAGGCCTGCACAGTGGGGGTCCCTGTTGGGGTTGTGTGCCTGGGGAAAGTCACCACCCCAAGCCTCCATTTCCTTGGAAGTCAGACAGGGATGGGGTACTGACTTCCCCGTGGTGAGTGTGACTCCCCGCCTTCTCTCCAGCTCTCTGGCTCTGGAGTGGAAATCTGGGCCCTTCTCGAGCTTGGTCAATACCAGCCATAGATATAACAGGGCACTGGGGAGAAGATGGGGCGAGGAGAGGTCATTTAACTCATGACCTCTGACCCTCCCCCACCTGCCGCTGGTGGGGCTCCTATGGGAATCCAGTTCCCTTGTTCTTTGGTGTTGGGGTGGACTTAGAGAAAGGGGTCCTGATGGCCTGTCAGAGTCCAAGTCCTAAAACAAGAATGGGGACACACACAGAGCGGGGTCCAGATGCACTCCCTGCTCACTATCCTCCCAGATGCCCTCCTGAGGGCCCCCAACGCCAAGAGGGAGGAGGCCACCCCAGTCCCTCCCATCATGGGCCTTTCTGGCAGCCTAGAAAGGCTAAGCCAACTCTTCCCTATGAGACTGCTTCCCCAAGCATCATCTTCAGAGGAGCAACACCTCTGTGTGGCTATAAAGAGCCTACGTGATTATGACCATCCCTGCCTCCCACTGGCTTTCTACAGATAGACACTTGCTCTCCTTGGAGCAGAGAACAAGCTGGATGTAGCTCACCCACTCCCAGAGACCCAGGCTTGGCACCAGGGGCTCCTTCTGCCAACCCTTAGCCCACCCCTGGAAATCTCTAGGTCTGGCTCTGAGCACCAAGATTGGCCACTCAGCTCCCACCTTCACCACCCCCCCACTCACTCCCCAACACGCAGCCCCTACACACACACAGCCCCAGTAATCCACTTCCAAGTCTGAGTTTCCCTAACCATCTCACTCTGAACCCTTCTCCCTGCATCCTTGGGAATGCTGGAAGCCTGTGGCCTGCAAGCGGGGGAGAGGCACAACTGGGTCTGTCCTCTGTTTCTCCTGCCCTCCCCCTGCCCCCCCACCCCTTGGCTGTTTGTCTTGTCATCTCTGGACGGGTTGAAGGGGGTGAGGGGGGTGAACAGCAGATCTGAGATATGGGTCAAGCTTGTCTCCTGGGCCAGGAGTCAGAGGCATCTCCTGGGCTATCCATTTCCCTCAAACTGTCAGTTGCAAGAAGGCAAGCAGAGGCTCCATTAAGCTGAGAGGGCTGGTGGGCTTTCCAGAGAGCAGGACTGCAATTCCTCCAGGCTTTGCAGCCCCATGGCCCTGGGCTCAAGCAAGGGGAGGGGCTCCCAGAGCAGCACCAAAGACAGGTCCGGCCCCATTGAGTCCGTCCAAGGGGTAAAGAGCCACCCAAAACGCCTTCCTCCAGACCTTGGCCAGGACCTCAGCACAAACGCTTCTCAGCTGCCTACCCACTCCTGGGGGTCCCCAAGGGCTGGGAGCCTTGAGGGGAAGAGGTGAGAATTATCCTCTGAGCAATTCTAGTGCGATCCACACCCTTCTCCAGGGTGCTAGGTTGGGAGGGGGTCACCTGGCCGAGGTCAACGAAAGAAAGAGGAGCAGACTCTCTGGCTTCCGAGCCCTCACTGTCTCCCCTCCTTTGCTTCTGCTCCCATCCCCCACCAAAGAAAAATAACAAGGAGAAAAGAGCAGGCCACCACTAGTCTCCCTTGGACGGGGCAGAACGAAGCAAAAGCCAGCCAGAGTTGAATGTTCCAAACGAACCCATCCGCACATCATACAAGAACCCCCCCCTCCCCAAAACACACGCCCTCTCCTCTCCCTGCGCCATCCTGACTCGGAATTATCCGGAGCAGTTATCAAAGCCCAAACTGGGAAAGGATGTGTAGGCGCCCAGATGCAGATGAGGGTGGCAAAGGGGGTGTCTCGGAAATGCCCAAAATGGGGCTGGAGAGGGCGGGCTGCAGGAGGAGAAGGGAAGATGTAGGCGTCCATGACGGCCTCCACACGTCCAAAGTCTCCCCGCAAGCAGCCAGCTCCCAACTTGTTTACTTGTCAGCATGTTTTTCTGTATTCCAAATGGAAATAGTTAAACACCTCGGCTGGATCGCGAGCAGTCCCTATCTGTCACCATCCCTGCCGGCTAAGCGTCGCCACTGCCGCCGCCTCTGCCAGAGAATCGAACCTCGTCTACTTTATTCCACTTGAGCGTGGCCAAACTGTTGCTATTTAGTGGGGGGGCAATTTAAAAAACCCGATTTGCACCCTCGAAACGAGCTAGCAGCGGGTGGGAAACAGCAAGCGGGAGCTGGGGCCCTCCTGCTCTCGGCAGCGGCCGGGGTCCTCTCCAGGGAGAGCCACACACACGCATCCCCGGATCGCGCCTCGCCAGGGCCGGAGTCACCTGAAATGCGCAGCCCGAGAGCATCTCGCGAGCCAGAGCAAGCCTGACGCGCGCCCAGCAGGCAGCAGGCAGCGGAGAGCCGGGGCGGGTGGAGGGCCGGCTCCCGGCCGCTGGCGACAAGAGGGAGACGGGGGAGCGCGGCGGGGGAGGCGGGCTGGGAAGCGGCCGCCTGACTTACATGGAAGTGATATTCCTTGAGATGTCCGTGATGTTGATGCTGGCGTTCCCATTGCTGTTCCCCTGAATCCTGCCCTTCCAGGAGCGGGAAGAGGTTCCCATCGTCCGGCCGCCGGCAATTGATCTCAGTCTTGCCGCAGACACAATTTGCAGGGCAAGCCAGCACGGAGCCCACATAGTCCAGCCAGACGCTTCCCAGCAAGAAAATCCGCAGAAACTACACTTGGCTGGGCAAAGAGAGACATCCATCTCCGATCGCTGCTTCTAAAAAAGAGGAGGAGGAGAGGAGAGGGGGGTGGGGTGGGGGGGAGTGGGGGAGAGCAGGGGGGGGGGGAAGGAAACAAAGACGGTGAGGGAGGGGGAACGGGGGAGGGGGGGGCCTCTGCCTTTGAAACGCCGAGCGATCAGATGCAAAATCCTTCAGCGTCTGAAACCATCGCGGCCGCCGCCGCCGCCGCCGGGTGGGAGCCGCTTGGAGCGCCTAGTGGCGCGGTCTGCCGGGCATGGTGGCCGGCTCAGCGATCGCTGACTCGCCGGGTCCGGGGGCTCTGCAAGCGAGTCACGCTCTCCGACTCCGAGACTTTGCAGGGTTGCAACAGACGGTGGAGTCAAAAAAAAAAAAAAAGGGAAGAGGAAAAAATGGTGCTAAAGTCACCAAGTCCCACCTACTGGGCAGAATTAAAACGGACACCCTACACACCTGCAAAACACACACACTCACACATACACACACCCGGAATCCGAGGAAGGGAGGAAAAAGAAGACGCAGTAGGAGCCGCAGCAGCCGCTGCGAATGGCTCGCCGCGCGGCTGCAGAAATGTACAAGTGCTCCGAGCCTTACGAAACGCACCGGTTATCGGAGCGTCTTCCTCGGCTCCCTCCCTCCCTCCCTCCCTCCCTCCCTCCCTCCTCCCCTCCCTCGTCGCGGTCTCCTCCCCTCCCCCCGCCCGGGCTGGGAGCGGCAGGAGAGCGGAATCTCCCCCTCCTTCCCCCTCCCCACACCCGTCTCTCTCCCCCTCCCGTCCCCTCCCTCCTCTCCACCCACCCACCCACCAACTCGCCGGCTAGCGGCTCTAGCCGGCACCGCCACCCGCAGCCGCGCGGCAGCCCACCCGCCCGCTCCACGCCTCGCAGCTCGGCACCCGCTCGCTGCAGCCGAGGGGAAACCGAGACCAAAGGGAAAAAGTTGCAGTAGAGATTGCGAGGGTCGAGGCTGGGGGAGGGAAGAGTTGGCGAGCTGGCTGCGTGACACGGAAAGGCGCTCTCCTTTCCACTTTTTGGCCCTCGCGCTGCCCGGTTTTGCTGCAATCCGGACCGCGGTAGGAAGTGAAATGGACGTGGTGGAGGTGATCGGGGGAGCGCTTCCAGGCCTGGGTGGGGGGGGGCGCAGACGACGGGGGTGGGGGCCGGAGCACACAGACACCCCAGAGGAGCACCCAGAGCCCGGGACCGGGACCGCAGACGCGCAGTCCTTGGTCTGAATGACACTCGTTTCCGTAATCTAGAGTCTGGGGCGCTGGTCTCGGCTGGCAGTGGACTGCGGGGCATGGCACGCTAGGTGCCCCCTGTGCCCGCTGCGCCTTCAAGGAGGTGGGTTTTGCATTCGGCCTTGGGCAAGCAGGGATGGGGAAGGAAGAAACAAGAGCCAAAAGGGCTGCGCTGGAGAGTCGAGGTGGCCCCGGGCGAGCTGTGCGTGCTAAAGAAACGGCCGGGGAAATTGAGATGCAAGGGGCATATTTTGGCAAGCGCCGCGCCGACCCCATCACAGGCCGGCTTCTTGGGCTCAGCTCTCCGGGTGCGCTGAGCTGGCTGCCGGGTGAGGGGGCGGGCGGGCTGCTTTCTCCGGATTCGGGGGCGCAGAACCTCCTCCTTCCCTCCCACACAAGCACCCCTTCCTGGTAGGGACGCAAAGCAGGTGCAGCTTTCGACAGGAGCTGAGATCCCATCCAAGAAAGAATTGGGGGGTGTCCCCGCTTTTGCGCTGGTAGGGAATTTTTTTCTTAATAAAACATAAAGATGCCAAGTGTGAGCCGTTTGTTGAAAAAAAAAAAAAAAAAAAAGGAAGAGCATTCGCTGTGGGAAAGGAGAAGAAAGGGTTAGGGGGAGTCCGAGCAGGCAGACACACTACAGCGTTCACACGCAGAAGAAAGCAGGGCTCTCCTGCCTGGGCTTGGATGAGGGCAGGCGAGGAAGCAAAATACATTGAATTCAGCTGCATCCAGTATCTGAAAGGAGTCTCCCCCGCCCCCCTGTGGATTCCGATGCAGGTCATGCAACTTGCAGGCACGATGGGGGAAGGGGTATGCTGGTGTCACCGCCTGCCCCAGGCACAGACAGGCTGGGCGCCTTCGGGTGGCACTGTCGCTGGGAGTATAAACTTGGACGAAAAAAAGCAAAGAAAACAACATGCCTATAAAAGGCAGTTTTCCCGACTTCTCGTCACATTCCACCTTCCCTTGGCCTCAGGGAGACTTTTACCCCTGTCGCCATTACGGCCCTGTCCCCAGACTGGCATTTTGCCCTCCCACCAGCAGGAGGGGGACAGAGTGTGGAGACCTCCTTGGACTCTGAAACCAGTTGCTACTGGCCCTAGGCCAATCCTTGGTGTCCTCAGGCCCCTGGGAATGTCCCTGTCACTTCAAGTGCCATTCGGGGATTGGCTTTAGAATATCTGAGAGTCAGAGAACATGAGGTGCAGTCAAATATTCACCCTTGACCTCTCCTGGGCAGGGAGGGAGGGAGAGGGGGAGAGAGAGAGAGGAGAGACATCTGTAAGTCAGAACAACAACAACAAAATCCCTTTAAAAACGCCTCAGGATCTGGTAAAAAATGCAGGTTGTGGAGCAAGGGGTCCTGATAGGCAAGAAGTCTTTCATCCTGACAGTAAAATGGGATTCAGATGGGGTGCTATCCTTATCCTCACACTCTGGGCCTGAGCGGGAAGCCCTTTTGAAAGCAGGTGGCACATGGACACGTAGAGGGGGACAACACACATGGGGGTCTACCAGAGGACAGAAGGTGGGAGGAGGGGAGAGGATCAGGAAAAACAGCTCATGGGTGCCAGGCTTAATGCCTGGTGATGAAATAATCCATACAACAAACCCCCATGACACCTGTCTACATATAACAAACCTGCACATTCTGCACACATACCCCTGAACTTAAACGTTTAAAAATAAAAAATAAAAAAAGCAGGTGAGGGACTAGGTGTAGGGAAAAGCAGAATTTCACTTCTAACCACAGGCAAATGACAAGCTTTCTGGCACTCAGCTTTCACATCTGTAAAATGACCACACTAAGACCAGATCCTCCAAAATGTGGCCCTCTCTGTCCAGCAGCATCCGCGTCACCAGGAAGCTTGCAAGAAGCGCAGCATCCGAGGCCCCAGCGCAGACCTCCTAAACAAGAATGTCCCTCAGAACATGCTCCCGGTGACTCATCAGTACATTGCAGCCCCAGGGTCCCTCCCAGCTTGAAGATTCTCTGATTCTATGTGGATCTGGGCCAAAGGGACTGCTGAGAAAAAAGAAAAAAAAAAGAAAAAAAAATGGTGGAGGATAATAATATTCCCAGAATATTATTCAGTTAGGGTGAAATAAACTGGGTGTCTCGGAGGCAGGGGCCTTGTCAGAAACAGACCTTTGAAGTTTCACTGCAGCTTAAGAAGGTGAGGAAAATGACCTGCTCACGCACTGCTCACCATGGTGCAGGAGTTTGCTAGTTCTTAACCTCTGCAGGAGGCCAGATTTAAAAGAGGAAGCAGGAGATTCTCCAGCGTAGACACCCTCCCTTTACTCAATAAGAGTCCAGAGCATTTGCCGTGTCTTATCTCTTGATGGGAATGTCCCAGTCGACAAGGAAGAATGCCTGTCACATCATGGAGTCCTGGAGAGACCATCATCAAGCTCAGCCTCCAGCCAACCAGGGTTAACCCCCCAGCCTCCTCATCTCCTTTGCTACCAGTTTCCTCCTTAGAAAGGAGGAAACTCAGCCCCTTGCTGATCAGTAAGTGTCAGGAATAGACAGAGTTTTTTGTTTCATTTTTTGAACAGAAAGTAAAGCCTTAGAAAACCTTTGCAGGTGAGAAGACACCTTCCAGTACCAAGGGACTGGAGAAGACAGAAATGTTCCCCAGATTCGGATGAGGTATTTCACCAGATAGGTCAGAGTGGGGGCTCCCTGCTGGAGCACAGCGGCCCAACTCCTCTGACGCCTAGAGAAATTGAACACGTGTCTTTCTTAAAAGGCATGTTCCAGGGGTGCACACACCTGAGATTAATAGCAACTGTTTATGGGAGATTTCCAGCAGTCCAAATTCCCCACCATCTAGCAAGGGAGGAAGGGAGTGGAAACTCAGGGCGGCCTGTTGGTCACCTGTCTGCCTTTCCAAACTAGCCACATCCCTTTTTCCAAAGGACCTTTACTCCTGAGTCAGTGGCCACATGCCTGGGACGTAGGCCAGACCCCAGGCAGATGTGTGGATTCACCCACCATGCCCTGCTCCTGTGGTGTCATTCTGAATCCAGGAGCTGTGCAACACAACTTTCAAGTTTAAGCAGAAATAGGACCTATGGCTCTAAGTCTCAGCTGGTGGAGGAACACACTGTGTTGTGACTGGGGGAGCACGGGGGGCTACAAAGGAAAGACTAGATCCTGAAGGACTTGCTGTTCAAAGAGCTATCTGGCTGGCAGGTCTGGGCTTGGGCTAGACGAAGAGTCCTATTTCCTGGGTGGCCCAAGCGTAAGATATGAGGGGAGAGAGGCAGGTCTGGGCCTGGTTGGAGGCTGGGGCTGTGTAATGCCTTCCAGAAGCTCTGGGTCCCAAGGAAAGAATGATGACCATACCTGGAAGATGAAAGCCCACCCACAAAAGGGAACAGTCCAGCACCAAAATGGTCCAGGAAAGCAGAAGAATCCAACCACAGGAGGCCCCCGCTCAGGACTCCCACTCAAGTCCCAGTATCTTGGACAAACACCTGCCAGGTGGTTGGAACTACCTGCTGGTGGTGGCAGTGAGCTGGGAAAGAGGGGGAACCCTTGCATCCCACTTCTATTAAAGATTCCTAGAGATACTGCTAGGTTCTCCTGCCCTGCCAGTGTATGGAGGAGGTTCTGGGGTCCTCACCAGTGATGCTGCCCAGGTGACCCTACGCTATTATTCTACTTAACCCCAATGTAGATTCCTAGAGTATCTGGGCTGGAACACACCTCCCAGCTCAACCAATGAAACTCCACGTGATGAAGAAATTTCCTCAACAGGTGCCCAGTCTGTCCTGCTTGAATACTCTCAGTGTCAGGAAGCTCATTACTAGCCACTCCAGAGCCTTCGACTCTGTTCTCAGAAAGCCCCATTCCTTGGGTATCCTTCACTTTGACATAGTGAAGCCAGCCCCCCTAAAGCTGCCACCCTCGTTCTACTGCTGCCACCTAGATCCTCAGGGAAGTCTCACGTCTTTTCTACAAACCAGCCAGGAGGCTGCCCACCGCCCCTCTCTTCTCTAAGCAAAATCTCTGTTTCTTCCCTATACTTCAGAAGCACAGCTTTCTGAACCTTTTCCCACTACAGTTGTTGGAAATGCATTCAGGTTTGTCAACATGACTGGTTTAAATAAAGTATGGCTCCGAATCACACAGGCTTCAGATGCTCTGACCTTGGGGGACCCAGGGAGTAAGCAGCTGCAATAGGACTGAAATGGTGTCACGTAATGGGACTAAAATTGTGTCATGTAGGGTTTACTACCCACTAGTGTCTGAACCCAGCGAGGCACTTAAGTCTCTGTGCCTCAGTTTGCCCTTCTGCAAAACAGGATCTAACTCACAAGGCTGTCATAAGATAACACAGTCAGACACTTTGAACAGCACCTGGTGCACAGAAGCATTGTATGTCAACTTCATTACGCCACTTGTGAGGTTCCCAGAGGGCCTTACCGCCCAGCAGGGAAGCCCCAGCAGCCTTTAACCACTGACAGTCAAGCACATTGCCACCATAAAGCTCATCCCACACGTGCTGCAGCGCCCCCTGGCAATTTGGTGCAATAGGTCAGGTGCAGCCACCGCCCACAGATGCTGTCTGGCTCGGTCCTAGATCCTGGAGCAGTGTGTGCCAGAGAAGGGTCAGCGAGTCCCAGGTCCCCGGGGGAAGACGATGCAGGGTGCAGGCTCAGGTACATCTCCCCTGAGATGCAACTCCTCAGCCCGGGAGCCCGTCGCCATTGGTAGTCTTGCCTTTGAGTTGCTCCTTCTGGACTTTGGTCCCTTCCATAGGAAGGTAGCCCCTGCTGAGTCGCCACTGGCTGTGAGCAGCTGAGCTGGGCTGGGAATTTAATGCTGCATGTCCTAGGTCCTGCACAGGCAGTGGCTTGCTGGGCCTCCCTGGCCTCCGAGCGTCCTGGTGGGGGCTCTGCAGGAGCAGATGCTAGAACCTTTCTGCAAACAGCAAGATCCAGGGCAGGCAGCTGGCTTCCTGCCAGCAGGGGGAGCACTGCCGGCAGGCTAGGGTAGCCAGGAAGAGGGACTCCCACCCCACAAGCCAATTTCTCCCAAGGTATGAAACCAGGAGTCAAGAGTCAGGACTCACACTTTTGGGAAGCCAGAAACCTGCAGGTGGTTGGAAGAGGCTAGGGCAGCACCACTGACTGGGACTGGAGGAATGGAGAGGCAGGAGGATTGCACCTCCACAGCCACCCTCCGTTATAGACATAGCCCTCACTAGAGGGCTTCCTAAATGAGCTCTCTCGAAGTAACTTACATTGTGCCTTCCTCTGCCCAATACCCAGCCATTTGCCTATTTACTGATCAGAGCAGCCAGAGATCATCTCAGAGGGCAGCCGGGATAATGGCCTTCATTTGGCAGATGAAGGAGCTAAGATTGACAGGGTGGGGCAGAGAAGTCTGGGCACCTTTCTGACTCCTAAGGGGATAGTCCTCCTATTGCCAGATTTTACAGTGTAACTTCCTGGAGGATGCAGACCTTGCCTATTTTATCTACTGATTTGCCAGTCCCTTAAACAGCACTGAGAACACAGAGGGGCTCTCTTGGTGTTTGTTGAATGAATGACCGCCCTCAGCACAACTTGCCCTTTTGTACCACTCCACACACATGGAAGTAAGCGTTCAGTGTCTGCCTCCCTGGGCGGCCGGCACCAAGAGGGCCAGGAGCCATCGGTGTTGTTCACTACATAATCCCCCAGTGCCAACCTTGGTGCTGGCCCAAAAATGGACACCACATATTTTGGAGGAAGATTAAGTGAATTCTTTTGCTGCCTGAAATTTCATGTGTATCCACAAGAGAAGTATGGGACTTAACAGAAACGGGGTGCTTTGAGCTACCACCTCCTGTGTCCCCAGAATTGTATGTGCAGCCACACACTTCTCCCCAGTGAGACAAATATCGAGGGGTTTCTGGAAGCAGAAAGATTAGTAGCTCCTGTTTTCAAGAGGAGATTGGGAACAGCAATGTCTGACTACCTGGGCCCTCGGCAGCCTCCTCCCAGTGAGTCTAGGGCAGAGCCCAGGTCCAGCAGCTCCATTACCATGGCCTCTGCCCTGCAGAAAGCCGAACGCTTCTTCTGGGTTAGACATCCCCCCTTCATCCCTTCCCATCTCCTAGGGCCCCCACTGCACCCTATTGCCCATCTTAGTCCATCCAGCCCACTCCTGCTCAGCTCTCGGGCTCCTGCCTCTGCCCTTCTCTCTACCTGCTCCTCACCAAAGTGGCCCATCCCACACCTTCCCACTGCCCTGGCCCTGAACGTCTGGCTCAGATTATAGAACTATGGCTTTCACACCCAGCTTTGTACTAATTCATTCATTTAGCATCAAAACACTGGGCTGTATCACCTTGGCCACGCTACCGCCCTTCTCGTATCCTCTACTTCCGTCTGCCATGTGGGGAACCAATGATCACAAGGACCAAGTAAGATAATGCAGCTGAAAACACCTTGTGGACATTAACACTGCACAAATGACAGCCACTGGCTTCTGCTAACAGTAGTGGACACCAGGACCTTTGCACATTTGATTAGCACTTCACCCCTGACCTGCCGGCATTTATCAGTCACCAGATGATCTCAGAGTTGAGGAAAGCCAAGGTAACAGCTCCCATGCAAAGCACACCTTACACTCTCAGCTCCAAGGGGCGGCTTTATAAAGCGTGAGTTTTAGCCCCGAGCAAATCCAGTTCAAACCCCAGCTCTAGCACCTTCTAGCTGATGACCTGGCCTCATCATTTCACCTAGCTGAGCCTCATCTTCCTCTCCCGAAGGGCATTGCTCATTGGATATTTCCGTTACAGTGCAGTTTGGAGAAAGCAATCATAAAACATGCACAATGTGCCTAGCCCAGGATTTGACACATGCGAGTTCTCCCTTCCCTTCTTTTTTCTTTCTTTCTTCTTTTTTTTTTGGAAATAGAGTTTTGCTCTGTTGCGAGGATGGAGAGCAGTGGCACGATCTCAGTTCACTACAACCTCTGTCTCCCAGATTCAAGCGATTCCCCTGCCTCAGCCTCCTGAGTAGCTGGGACTACAGTCATGTGCCACCATGCCCGGCTATTTTTTTGTATTTTAGTAGAGATGGGCTTTCGCCATGGCACGATGGTCTTGATCTCCTGACCTCATGATCCGCCACCTCATCTTCCCAAAGTGCTGGGATTACAGGCGTGAGCCCCTTGTTTCTTTCCACTATTTTTCCTTAGGGGGCCCACTCCATACCAGATGGTTCAGCCTCCATATTAGGGTGCTCACAACTCCACACTCCTTGCCTGCTAAAAACTACCCTGGCTTCTGTTTCCTGAAACAGAACAGCACTCCAGGAGCATAGAGGGCTGAAGAGGTATGCCCCAAAGTCTTCAGGCCCAGAGAGGAGGAGACCAGATATTTGCCACATACCTGGGACTCAAAACAAGAAATCACCAGATTGGCTCCAATTTCTTCTGGAACTGATTACTGAGAACAGCACACACACGTTTAAGGAGGTATCAAGAGCAAATAGGAAAAAAAAAAAAAAAAAGTCTTATTTCCTGAGACACCAGTGTGGGAATTTGGGGGAAGCATTGCATTGTGGGGAAGGGCATGGGAAGCCATGCTTGCCTTTGGAACTAAGAGACTGTTCCCTCCCACAGACTTTCTGCTTCATCCTCCACCCCCTCCCCAGCCCACAGTACCAGTTGCACTGCCTGGGAACCGAGGGAACAGAAAGCCCAGCCCAGGGAGTTCCAGGATGGGGGTGGGACAGGGAATGCAGGTGGCAGTGGGGGAAGGTGCAAACCAGCCCTGATCAAAGCTCAGGTGGGATGCTCAGCACTGTGGGGTGAATGTGAGTTGTGGGGGAGGGGGGTCCCAGAAATTCGGCCTGGAAGCACACCTGGAAGGCACCATGAGTTCATCCAACTGCCGGAAGCCAGATGACCCTCAAAGCACAGCAGACACTTAGAGTTCCCCCTTCAACACCCTCTTCCTGGTGTCAAGTTCTAGAACTTCCCTCCAAGAAAGTGAGCCCAGGAGTCCAACCCCATGGATGGATGGCAGTGACATTTCCGCACTGTACACATGCCCTGTGACAGACATGTGTTCCAGTGTTTCCCAGTGACAAACCCCACACTCCCCTTGTCCAGCCTCATGCTGGAATGAACAAGGAGATGTCCACAGAACTCTGGTCTGGAGGATCTAACCTCTTTACTACAGACTTTATGGTTGCCCCAGGGCTCAGTGTCCCTGATAGATTTCAATGTAACAGAAGCCATCCAGAGGCCACACCCATGTACCAAAAGGGAAGCGTCCCCTGGGCCAGAGCAAGACATCTCCTATGATCGTGGGGCCCCAGAGATAAAGATGGGCAGGATGATGGCGATGATGATGATAATAACTTCAACCACAGCACGATGATACACTGGACAAGGAAAATATGGCACATATACACCATGGGACACTATGCAGCCATAAAAAACGACAAGTTCGTGTCCTTTAAAGGGACATGGATGAATCTGGAAACCATCATTCTCAGCAAACTGACACAAGGACAGAAAATCAAATCCCACATGTTCTCACTCACAGGCGGGTGTTGAACAATGAGAACACATGGACACAGGGAGGGAAGCATCACACACTGCGGTCTGTTGCGGGGGGACTAGGGGAGGGACAGTGGGGGGGGTAGGGAGGATGGGGAGGGAAAACATGGGGAGAAATGCCAGATAAAGGTGACGGGGGGGATGGAGGCAGCAAACCACATTGCCATGTATGTCCCTATGCAACAGTCCTGCATGTTCTGCACATGTACCCCAGAACCTAAAGTACAATAAAAAATAAATAAAAACTCCACAACATGTTGACTATTTTCTGTGTGTGACATTTTCCTACACGCTTTACAAGCATCATTTCATTGAATCCTCACAAATACCTTGTTTTACAGTGGAGAAACAGAATCAGAGAGGTTAAGTCACTTGTCCAAAGTCACCCAGCTGGTACATGGAATCAGCCAGGTTTTCAATCCAGGTCTTCCTAAACACAGCATGGAACCACGTACCACTTCTTAAACTAAACTGCCCCTCATGAGGCAGGGAGGAAACGGGAGGATGCCTCCTCTGCAGGGGACTTGGTGGGGGGCGGTCCTGCCCCTCTGCATCCCCCACAGCCCTTTGCCAGTGTTTTCCTTGTTGTGAGAGGGAAGGAAGGAGGGAGGGAAGACCCCAGCTGTGACCATCCAAACCCCCATTAGCTGTAGCCCTAGACCATCCTGGGCTAGGGCTAATGAGGGCTTCAGCCAGGAGCACAATATTTAGTCTGTGACCGGTCCTGTGGCCAGGTTTTACCTAACGTTCAAAAACTCCCTTCCCAAAAGATCAATGGGCCAGCTTTCTCTCGAAAAGGACAGGGATTCTAGAGTTGGGTCCTTGGCACAGTGGACACATTGAATGTCCTACCCAAGCATCTGTTATCAGCAAATCAATAATTAAGAGAGGATGCACATTAGCCTTTGAACAGATTCCAGATAGAGTTTATTTTTGATCTTACACGAGGTGAACAAGTGTGTTCTCCAAGCTGGGGGTAAGCTATAGGCAGTGAGAGATGGGGAGTGGGCTTGGGGGTGGGTGTGTGGACTCACCACCTGTGGTCCCCAGGGGCATGTGCTGAGGGTGGCAGGAACCTCCAGCCTGCGAGGGGCTCTGTGGGGTTGGACAGTGCAGGTGAGCACAGGGAGCGGGTGGTGGGTGGGGTGGCATGTGAGTGAGGGGTGCTCCCAGTGGGCTGGGTGTGCAGATTTGAATGTATGTTGGGGGAGGAAGGTGGGAGCCAGAAGGGTGTGTGTGGTGGCTGTGTGTGTGGTGAGGGCAACTGCAGGGTCTCGGGGCAAAAGCTACTGCTTAATGAAGTGTGCTGATGTCAGGATCCTCGTTCCCTTGTGCCAGATTGAATGAGAAACCAGGCTTTTAATCTGCAAACTCTTGGATGCAAAGATGACAGAACAGAACTTTGTAAATATCAACCCCACTTCCCGACCTCCACTCTTCCCTTCTGTCCCTCCCTGCCCTCATGGGCTGGCCACAGAAGCCAGCTCACTTTCCTTTCAACTTCTAAGTCCACTGGAAGTTTCCAGTCCCTGGATTCTGGGAAGAAGAAAGATGATACTAAACGTTTCTATGAGTTCAGTTTATCATGAACCCCAACTCCCTCACACACACACCAAAAATCATAGCATAATCATATCACAGATTTTATAATTATAAAACCATAACCTTTGAAAAGAGCTTAGAGATTAACCATTCTAGTGTTTCTCACATATTCCCAACCAGAATTCCCAAACTTGCAGGAGAATGAGCAGGGAGGGAGGGGGATGAGGGGGAAAGGGAGGGAAGATGCCTGCCATGTTTCATTCCTGTGGCTTTGAAGACCTTAGGGTATTGTCACAGTCACAATGCCCTCATAGAAACTTACCCATTTGGGAAACACCACATTTAGTACAATCCCCTGTCCCTGCTATTTTATAGGTAGAAAAATTAGGCCCAAGATGACTAAGTTATGTCCCCAAAGCCACATAGCTAGTTAGGACTACAGCCAAAGGCTTCCACTATGAGGCATCCATTCTGCCCATTCACAAACAAAAAAAAAACCAGTAACACATTCTGGTTAGCGGCCTGAGAACCTCATGTCCCAAACACTGCTGGCCCCTCCTGGACCACATACCTCCAACTGAAAAGCTACCTTTTTTTTTTTTTTTTTTTTTTAGCACAACAGCATTTTATGACAGATTTTTATGACATCAGCTCTGTAAGCACTTCTCTCTCCAAGGAACACAAAATTCTCTGACACAACCTCACCCAGGCCTTACAACGATCCCCTAGAATCCAGCAGAGGGCAGCAAGTTTTGGTGTTTATTGGATTCCTATTTATTCTCCCTCCTATTTAATGGATAAATGCCTATTTATCCATTTCCAAAATGGATTTACAGGTTAATATAATGACCTCTCCATTGTACAGGTAGGAATAACGTCAGCATGTGACTTTCTCAGGCTCACGTGATACGTTTTGAGCCATGGAGTAGATGAGACCGCCTATTGTATCATCTAAAGGAGGTCAGGGTTAGCCACATGGCCTTGTGCAATGACTCCATCAGCTTCTGCTCGCAGGCAGTTACCTTCCCTTGCCTGAAGTAGGAGAGAGTGAGGTGGGTTTAAACTGGGGTGATCTGGGGCTGGATAGGCGAAGGCTGTCAGTGCCTCCTGCTCATCTCAGGCCCACAGGCTTGAAAAGCTTCTAAAAATACCAGGCATGTTTCTTGCAGGGGGAGCTGATTTAGCTGACATTTCCTAAAGAGGGCCAATTTGCTGACTCCGTGCTGAGGACCAATGGGCAGAAAAGCTGCCTCCTTCTCTCCAGCTGACTCTTGCGCTGAACTGAGGCGGGATGGGAACGTCCTCTCAGTCCCAGCATCCCTTACCCTAGATGGATCCAGTGGAAATGAAAAAAAGGTCTAGGGCATCCCAGAGCATCTGCCAAGGACAAGCCATGGGCGAGGCAAGAGACATCAAATTGGTCATTAGATTGGTCTCTGGTCTCAAGTAGCTTATGGTCTGTCGGCTCAGCTAAGGAAAACAACAGAATTTCACCTGTGACACATGGCAAATGGCAGGGGCCAGGTATCAGGAGACAGTGAGTACACAGAGGTTCATTTTCTTTTTTTTTTTTTTTAAGACAGAGTGTCACTCTGTCACCCAGGCTGGAGTGCAGTGGCACCATCTCAGCTCACTGCAACCTTCACCTCCTGGGTTCAAGCAATTCTCCTGCCTCAGCTGGGATTACAGGTGTGCACCACCACACCCAGCTAATTTTGTATTTTTTGTACAGACAGGGTTTCACCATGTTGGCCAGGCCAGTCTCCAACTCCTGACCTCAAGTGATCTGCCCACCTCAGCTTCCCAAAGTGTTGGGATTACAGGCATGAGCCATTGCGCCCGGCTGAGAAGTTCATTTTTAGTGGGGAGAGTCAGAGGGGTTAAAGCTCTCTTTTTTCAGTCGTTTTCATTCATACATTTTGTTTATTTTCATTGATTCATCTGTTTGTTGGGTGCCTGTTCTGTGTTTATGAGATACTGTGCCAGCTGTCTTGGGATTAAGACCCAGATAACTGAGTCTGGTCCTGCTGGGCCCTCGTTTTCCTCATCTGTAAAATGGCCATGTTTAAACTGGAGGCTTTCAAAATCTACCAGCTGGAACACCCAAGCTTTCTAGGTCCTGGCTGCAGTTGAGGGCTCTATTGCCCAAGTCCGGAGGTTCTGCGCTACCTCTCATTCTCGTCACTGATTTTCTGAGAGCTACTTTTTCTTCTGGCACCCTCCAGGCCCCTACAAGCACAAGGACAAGGAAAAACCACGCTTGTTGAAGTCTCTTTGCCTGAGGCTCCTGGCAGAAGGTTTTCCCTCTTCTATTCCTGGCACAGAAAGCCCCTGGCAAGTGTTGGTCTCATCCTGGCAGCCTGGCATTTTAGAAAGAAGATTCTAGTCCCCACTTGTCTGACAGCTCATGGTTTCTGACCCAGGACTGATGTGGACCGGGAAGGACAGATACACAGGGAGTGGCAGCGCATGATGGCCCTTCCTCCTTCAGCTCTGGGGTCTGAACTAACCCTCTCAGCCCCAGCCCATCACCCTCCCTGACTTTAGGGAGCTCATCTTCTGCAGACAGGCCTGGAGCCTGGCGGGGGCAGGACAACTGTCTGCCCAAGGATGGAAATGAATGCTGATAGCTCCTGATTTATGCCCTTGTTATCCTATAAGGAAGACAGCAAGGCAATTTAAAAGGCCAGCAGCCTTGGGAAGCCCAGCAAGGAACCCACAGCACCTGGAGCTGCCCACTGGCTCCTCAGCCAAAGCCAGCTAGGTGCTTCCTGGAAAGGCCAAGATACCCTCTTCCCATCCCCCACCTGGAAGGGAGAAGAAGGAAAAGGGAGCACATCCCTGAGTGCCCATGAGGGTCAGGTGCCAGTGGACTCCTCCCCACCCAGTGGTATCTCTCTCATCATCCCTCTTTGCAGGTGAAGAACCAGACATTTGAAGAGGTCAAGCCACAAGCCTGAAGTTCCAGTGGGGAGACCAGAAGCAAATCTGGATCTGTCTGATCTCAAAGCCCTGCTTCTAAGCAGCCAGGGAGCAGCGGGATCCAGTGCAGGGATGGGCAGGAGGGGGCTCAGCCGCTCCCAGCCTGGGAATTAAGTGGAGCCAGTGGCCAGAGCCTGCCTAGGGCCGGGTCAAGCCTCCCTGCTCTGGGCATGAAGGGAAAGGACAAGCCTGCTCCAGGTGGGGGAAGGCTCGTCCAGCTTCTTCTTAAAGAATAAACAGGAAAAGACAGCAAGAGGTGGAAGTTGGGGGACTGACATTTTGTCAAAAGATGGCTGGGTTTCTGGCTGCCTCCTGCTTTCCAGCTTTCCCTGGATCGCCACTGTCTGCAGGTCTCCAGTTTAAGCCCCACTGCCCAGCTTCCAGCACTTTCCAGAAGACAGCCTTTCCTCTCATTTCAGCCGCTCAGCCCAGCCTTGTGCTCAGCACCTAGACTCAAGCCCACCTCCAATCTCACCTTTTCCCACCCTTACCCATCTCTACACTTTGGTTCTTCAGCTCCTGCCTGTCAAAACCCTGCCTAGCTTTCAAAGCTCAGGCATCTCACCTCCTTAGTAAGCCTCCCAGTTTCTCCAGGCAACTTTGCCTCCTGTACGTTCAGAAGGGGACAGCTCAGCAACTATTACAGCATCATTCAGAGCCTTCCATTGGACTTCCATTGCTCAGAGATGGCCATGCATACTTGTGCCTGTCTTGAACGCTAGGTTCCTTGAAGCCAAGGCCATGTATGTACTTAGCAGGCATTCCTTCAATGAGTGTTTATCTGGTACACATTGAATTAAACTAGAAAATCAAACCAGAAAATAACGCTTTCTAGTCTTTCCCTTCCCCTACTTTCCATCCTAGTGGGATATTTCTTTGGGTCCCAGGAAGAAACTGTACCAACTGACCAGTGTGGTCGTTGGACAGAGTTTTAAAGGTGAAGGCGAGCAAGGCCAAGTCCGCTGTCAGACTGTGTGGCCTAGGGGTTGTGCTTCTGTGGAAGGCCCTTCTTCACATGGGCTGGAAGGGGTTGCAGCAACATGGGATCCCATCCATGGTCATTGGGAAGCGAGGCTTATGTCCCTGCAGGGCCTTTGCACAACTTGAAAGGAAGTGAAAATATCTGAGAACGGCACCAGTCAATACGATGACTTCCTTGCCCCAGGAAAAGTCATGCATTGAGCCCAAATACCTTGGTTTATCCTGGGAGCCTGGGGAGAACAAGAC
>JAZHEH010001175.1:0-97357 GCA_036589455.1 Ateles fusciceps | reverse complement strand
AGCCAGGGCCCTGGACCCATGGCAGTAGGGAGTCCCTGATGTGGAAATGGTTATAGACAGGGAGTCTATGGAATGGGCAGTGAGAGAGATTGTGGGGAACAGAAGTCTTACCTCATGGTGGAGCGGCTCCCCAGTCTCCCCCAGGAGGTGTTAGTTCTTTCCCCCAGAGGGGGTCTCACAAGTCGTCCCGGGTGTTGGCACCATTTGTAAGGTATATTGTTGAGTTGAAATGAGGAAACTGAGGCCAGTATAAGAAAATGCAAATCCGATTTATTCAGTTCCCGGGCAAGGTTCTATGGTCTAAGTAAGGGCCAGAGAAGTCACACTTAACTTTTTAGGGTAAGGGGTTTTATAAGGAGTGAAGGCATTTGATTGGATATAGGGGAGACAAAGCATAAGGCACTTGACTGGGTATTGGGAGCCAGGAAGTGGAGTGAAGGCAATTATTACTGGTAGGTAGGCAGGATCTTCAGTGAGTGGGCCGTCTTGGGAAAAATGACCTTGGTGGGGCAAAGTGCTTATCGGGCAAGGGAGTGCTATCAAGCAAGGTTTGTTGGGGCTTTCCAAAAATTTTTGGGCGGGGGTTTTTCAGTGGGGGCTAGGTGTTGGGTTCAGAGTGGTGACATAATTCCCTGTTGCTGGGAAGGATGGGCGTGTCTAAGCTCTCAGCAAGGCAACCGGCCTTACACTCAGCGTATACTTTCTCATTGATTCTATCTCTTGTGCTGAGCCCCAGTTCTTTTTCAGCACTTCATATTCTCTGTCATTGGTGGGATCCAACTTTATCTTCTTCTTACAATGCCCAGAGGTTTCAAATCATTCAGTCACAACTTCTTTAGGTAAAATTGGAGTCCAAAACACCAGAGAGACCAGGGATTTAGCACATATTTTCTTTACTGTCAGCTCTTACATGTAATCAAAATTTCGTTGACAGCCATACCACTTTTGGAAATGTAATGGTGAATCAGTCATGTGGAATCTGTCTGAAAGGTGTTTGAAATTAAAACTTTTTGTGAACCCAAATTACAGCACAGAGAGGCAGTATGAATGCACCTAGACCAGTGGCTGAGCCGTTGACTCATATACAATACTAAGCTTCTTAAAGTGAATGAGAATATCAGAATTTTTATGGCATCCATCATTTTAATGGTTTCTTTCTTTCTGTCGTTTCTTAAATGGTTTACAATGTAAGCAAAATCAAAACAACAGCATGAGATGCTGCCAACTGCAGTGAGCAAAACAAACTTGGTGTCATAGGCAACAGCTCTATTCTGAGCAGCCTTGATCTGCATCATTACTCTTGTATTTAGTGAATGATCCAGTTATTTCAGTTGATAGTGATATCTTGAAAAATCCACCCTTCCTTACCAAAATATTTCTGTATCTGCTGGAACTTTTAGTTAGCCTTATGCTGAAATGCACCCTCTGGATGAAAGGCTGGTCTTGTCTGTTATCAATAACCTTTCTTTACCTATATCTCACTCTTTAAATGGATATATATGTGCTTGTTTTTTCTGTTGGTTGTTAATGAATTAATTTACAGAAATGTACTTTCCTTGGTAGCTGAGCTTGTGGCCATGGCAGCAGTCTTTGTGCCAGATATCTGAGGCATTAATGGGTGTAGCTCAGGCCTCTTCTCTACTCCAGACTTTCCTGCACTGGGCTCTAATAAAGCTCTAGCGGATTTCTCTACTGCAGTATTGTGCCCTGTTTGTCTCCACAGGGTCCAAATTCTTGGATTTCTGAAAGCTGTCTGTGGGATGTGAGATGCAAGATTCTTGATAGTTTAATTTAGTAGCTTCATATTCTTAACAACTGAGAAATGATGCTGTGTTATTTCTAGAGTTATGGCAGGCAGCAAACAACTTGCTATTCTTAGACTCATTGATTTGCCCATCACTAGTGTCTGAGGAAAGGTGTCAGCAAAGTTGGTGTTGGTAGATCTGGAATTTCTTTCCTGTCATTGTTTGAAAACGTTCTATGTGTTCTGGTAAGCATATTTTATTTTTTCTATTTTTTAATGTGCCATCTGTTTAGTCATGAATAAATTTCTCACAGTTAATGGGGTGTCATTCTGGTTCTGAAGTGTCCTTTCCTTTGTCATAGCATTTATATCAAAACAGACACTCTATTTTTCATTTTGTGTCTTGTCTTTTACCAATAATTGTTTCAATCTCAAATTCTTGAGAAGCCATGAAGAAAGAGACAGGATAGGAGACGTTGCTGTGCCAGGTGTCCAACAGTTTTTTTGTTATTTTGTTAAGTTTTGGTCCCCATGTAGTCACCACGTCTGGCTCCCACTGCTCTTCTGGTGCTAAGCAAAGATGATTCTCTTCCACTTTGTTGCTACTGGTGAGATACAAGTGTGAAGAGACAGATATATACCTTCATCTCTTCACACTTACTCCTGGGTGGGCCAACTTGAGCTCAAGCCCATGGTGTCAAGATGATGGGTTAGGAAGCTTCAGATAAAAGCAGCTGATTATACCACAGCTTCTGCTCTCTGGTGTAGTGCAGAAAGCTTCCTACTTACCTGTTTCTGTTTCCTTTGTGATTTGCTATGACAATCACATTCAATATCCTAAAGTTACAACACTTTCAAAGTCATGCTAGTTTACCTTCAGTTAACATATAAAAAGCCTTCTCCTTTATAGCTTGACCCCCATCATCTCACTATTGTGTTCCCAAATTAGACCTTTATACATTGTATGTCCAAAAAATAAGCTAGTGGGTTGCTGAACATTATTGTTTTACCTAATGTAGAGAACAAATTGCAGAGTTGTATATTACTAAAAGCTTTTATATCTTTTAGAATTCTTTATGTATTTATATTTACCCTAATCTTTATTTCCTCATACTGCAAACTACTGTTCCTTTATTTCATCTGGAAGTACTCCATGAAGCATTTCTTGAAACCTAGTGTTGTAATAACAGGCCCCTCCTTTTACCTGGCAATGTCAGAATTTACCTCTGATATTGTGGGGGCAATTTTATCATAAATTTTTACAACACTTTGATTATATTAGTTTACTGGTCTCTGGCCTCTGAGGATTCTGGTAAGAAATCCACTGATTATGTATAATATTTATTTATACATGACTACACAGTTCCATTGCTGCTCTCAAAATTCTCTTTTTTTTTATGGCAGTTTAATTATTGTGCCTTTTTTGTGTGTTCTTCTGAGTTTACCCTTCTTAGTTTATTGAGCTTATTTGGTGCTTACTTAATTCCCTAAATTTGTGGCATTCTTGACACATATTTCTTTAAATAATGTTTCTGTTTCTTTCTCTTTTCTCATTGAACTTCCAAAATACATAAGTAGGTCGTGGCTCAATAGTGAACACAAATTTCTAGGCTGTGTTCACTTTTCTTAAGTCTCTTTTTTTTTCTTTCTCTCTCTTTCTGGCTTAAAAATTTTAACATATATGTATGTTAAATTTGATAAATTTTGTTCTATCTATTCAAGTCTGCATTTAAAATTTAAAATGTAGATAGATTTTATTTAGCTGTTTAATTTTTCAGTTCTATAATTTCTTCTTTATTTTTAAAGTATACTTACTGTTTTAATATTAATAATTTTTATTTTGTTTTTATATTATTTTTGTCTTTGTGTCTTGGTTTTTGTTCAACTAACTTTCTGAGGACAATAATTAAAAAATAATTTTTAGTAAGTCTGCCATTGATTCTGTACAGAAAAAGCTTTTATTAGTTCACGTCATCTCTACTAAAAGTACAAAAATTAAACAGGCATCATGGTGGGCTTTTTAATCCTAACTGCTAAGAAGGCTGAAGCAAAGAATCATTTGATCTTGGGAGGTGGAGGTTGCAGTGAGCCAAGACTGAGACACTGTACTTTGTTATAGGCTTTTTATCAAACAAAATATTCTATATTTCCCTTTGTGTTTTGTATTTTATCAACAATTGCTTCAATCTGAAATTCCTGGAAGCCATGCAGAAACAGATAGGACAGGGGGAAGTTTCTGTGTCAGGTGTCCAACAATTTTTTTAATTTTGGTGTTCACATAGACAGCATTTCCTTCTTCCACTGTTCTACTGGTGCTGGATACACATAAATGTCTTCCACTGTGTTGCTACTGGGGAAGGGGAAGTTTTAAGAGATAGCTATGCTATGTGCGTTTGTCTCTTCATACTTACTTTCAGGTGGAACAGCTTGAGCTCAAGGCTATGATGCCAAGACGTCTGGCTATGCAGCCTCATATAAAAGCTGCTGACACCACAGCTTCTGCTCTCTGGTGCAGTGCAGAAAGCTTTCTACCTGCCTATTACTATTTCCTTTGTCATTTGGAATAACAATTACATTGAATATTCTAATGTTATAAGACTTTAAAAGTCTTGCTAGCTTAACTTCAGTAGCATATAAAAACCCTACTCCTTTATAGCTTGATTTCAATTGTTTCACTTACTGAGTTCCCAAATTACATCTTTATGCATTGTATATTCAAAAATATAAGCAAATGACAGTTGTTAATATACGTTAGTGTTTTAAATAATGTAGAGAACAAATGTGAGTTGCACATTGTTAAAAGCGTTTGTATATTTTATAATTGTTTAAATATTTTTAAATACCTTGATCTTTATTTCTTTTTACAACTACCTAATATTCTTTTATTTCACCTTGAAATACTCCACAAAGCATATATTGAAACCTGTTGTAGTAATAACGGACCACTGCTTTTATCTGGGAATGTCACAATTTACTACTCGGATTTTGGGGACAATATGGATATAACTTCATAAGTATTTTCATGCCTTTTTTTTAGTTTATTCTACTTTGAGTTTATTGAGTTTCTTGGGTGTTGACTTAATTCTTCAAATTTGTCACATTCTTCACCAGTGTTTATTAAAATAATTTACCTGGTTCTTTTTTTTCTCTTTGAAATTCCAAAATCAGTAAGTGAGTTGGCTTGATAGTGTCCCACAGTTTCCTAGGAAATAAAATACAAATATTTTTATTTCCATGGTTTGCTGTGTGTGTGTGTGTGTGTGTGTGTGTGTGTGTGTGTGTGTGTGTGTGTAGAGTAAATGAAGTGTCTTGTTTTCTATTTTGGTACAGGTGGTTAACATCCAATTTCATTCTGTATTTCTATTTATATGTAGTTAGTTCCCTTTGAATGCTTTTGTCCATAAATATCTGCCCTCATAGTGGAAGTAAATAGTAGGAAAAAAAATGCTCTGGATTTTTAAATCCCCTAAAAGTTGCTTCAGCAGGAAGACAAAGAGCCTGAAAGTTTGTTGGGGAATGAAACAATGACTTCCCTGCTCTATCTGGATCTCCCTAATTACAAGCAGCAATCAGTGCACAAGTTCTTATGACATTTGGTGAAAAGGGTTCTTTCTGATTATCTTAGGTCTTGCAAGCTGTTCCAGAGCCAGCATACCACAGCGGTAGTTGATGGAGAGTAAATAGCTGCTGTTCAGCTAAGATATATAATTAATCAAATCTCATGAAAGTGTACTGTACAGGTATTCTTTCGAGAGCTGTAAGCCTTCAGATAGACTCCGCAGTCTGAAAATGATGATACTGTATCAATTCTGCCACTGCAGCTATGAAGAAACAGATTTGTATTACTCAGAGATCCATTGTCATGCTCTTCCTAGAATCCCACGTTCTCTTATTCTCACCTCTGTGTGTGTCTTTGCATCTAAAGGGAGTCTTTCATAGACATATAATTTATTATTAAAAGGACATTCTGTCAGTCTGTGTTATTTCATGAAAGAGCTTACATTTAAAGGTATTACAAGTAAGAAGTGACTTACTTTGACACTTACCTACCAGTTTTCTGTACGGTCACTCTATTAATTGATCTTCAAATTACCAATTGGTTTGTTTTTAAATTTGTTGATTTTTCAATATTCTTCTGATTTCCTTTGCTGCATTTTAAGGTTTTATTAATTCTATTTGGGACTTCATTTTTTAATAATTCCTTTTCTATTTTTGGAAGTAAGTATTAGTAAGTTTATGCTTATTTAATATATCCTTAAAACTTTTTATCATTGAAATTTCATTTTATATCTTTAATTTAAAATACCCTTCTTTGAAGAAAAATAGCAGCATATAAAGTTTAATTTAACAATATAAGAATATGCTGCTTTTCCACTTTTCAATTTTTCCCAATTTAAAATATTGTCTCAGATTATACCCGTACACACTGAGTGTCCAGTTAAGTAAATTTGTAGCTCTTTTACATAATAGCTTCCCACTAGAAGTACAATAGTAATAGTTATTTTTGCCAGTGTTGTAACAGTAATGACAGGTTTTTGTTGTTGTTGTTGTTGTTGTTGAGATGGAGTCTCCCTCTGTCTCCCAGGCTGGAGTGCAGTGGTGCAATCTAGACTCACTACAACTTCTACCTTACTGGTTGAAGAGATACGCCTGCCTCAGCTTCCTGAGTAGCTGGGACTACATGCGCATGCCACCATGCCCAGCTGCTTGTTATTTATTTATTTTTTAATTTTTGTACTTTTAGTAAACTGGGGATTCACCACGTTTATCATGCTGGTCTTAATATTTTGACCTCAAAATAGGCCTGCCTAACCCTTCCAAAGTACTGGGATTACAGGTGTGAGCCACCACGAGCAGCCTATTATTTTTAGATTAGCTTGATGGGGTTCCTCTGAGCAATCCTGTACAGAACGATTAGCAACAATTTTCTTTATATTTTTGCTATTTGGGAATTTTGTCATAAAGATCATTTTGCAGATATAGGTTTCTGGTTGAACAGTTTTTTGTATTAAAATCTTTTCATCATACTGGTTTCTGATTTCTGTGTTTTTTTGCTGAGAAGTAATCTGTTAATTTAAATCAAAGTAATCTTCTAAAGGCCAGATTGTTTCTGACCTGGGCATGGTGACTCACACCTGTAATCCTAGCACTTTGGGAGTCTGAGGTGGGTGGATCACCTGAGGTTTGGAGTTCAAAATGAGCCTTACCAACATGGAGAGATCCTGTCTCTACAAAACATACAAAATTAGCTGGGTGTGGTAGCCCATGCCTTTAATCTAAGCTACTCAGGAGGCTGACACAGGAAAATTGCTTGAACCTGGGAGACAGAGGTTATGGTGAGCTGAGATCATGCCATTGCACTCCAGTTGGGGTAACAAGAGTGAAACTACATCTCAAAAAATCAGAAAAGCGACACTTTGTAATGTTTCTTGGTGTATCTATCATTGGCTATTTTCTGTTTGAAGATTTTTGCCCTTCTTGAACTTGTAGATTTAAAGTTTTTAATCGAGATCAAGGAGTTTTCAGCCATTTATATTTTCATGTATTTTTTCTGCCTCTTCTTTTTTAGCACTTGGGCATACTCAAAAATGTACATTTAAAGACTTTGTCAAAAATGCCTTGGAAAATTTCAGTTTGTGTTTTATTTTACATTAGTCATAGTTTCCTGTTCTTTTTTTTTTCATGTGTGTGTGTATGTTTGTGTGTATGTGTGTGTGAGTGTGTGTGTGTGTGTGTGTGTATGTGTATGTTTATTTTGAAAAATTATATTTAAAATGTGATGAGGGCTAATTCTGATAGTCAGGTATTCTTTATTTCTCCGACATGCTGTCTTCATTATTTAAGTCTTAGCTTGAATTCCATCAGTGTTTTCATACATGGTAATATAAAAACTATCAGTATTTAAAACTGGATTCATATTAACACTTTCCTTTGACACTTAGGGAGATGATTTGCAATTCTGCATTAGGCTTCGTTTTCTTCTCACCTTAAAGCTGTAGTTAAACTTCAGAATTAATGCTTATAGTTTTATCTATTTTAGAATATTTTCTGTCATAATCATGTAAATAATTTTCTAATTGAGGGAATGTGTTCTCTTTCTGGGTGCATGAGTGGGTGTAGCTTTAAGGGCAAGAACTTTCTGGTGCCCTGCCCCACTCCCATCTCTTTCCATCTGGGAGACTCAATGGCTTAGGTTTGAATTTCATGGGCATGGGAACAAAAAAAAATCAAATAACTCCAGTGGAAGTCCTAAGACCTCCTTTCATTGGCCCAGGGTCTTGGAGAATGTGGGAGTTTCTCCCAGGATAAAAGTCTGTGCTCCCTCGCCTGTGCTGGATTTCCAACTTTCTGGATTGCTTTCCCACACGGTAGGAGCTTCCTCCAGGATTTCCCCTCTGGAATCCCCTTCCACACCCTTCGTGGAAGCCTTTCTCTTCTCCTTTCCTTCTCTTTCTCTACCTAAATAAAATCAAATTTCTGCAACACATTTTGGGTCCAATATTTAGTTTCATTAGCATAGGGTCCACCTGCAGTGGCCCCACCACTTATTCCTCAAGAGGTTGGAGGTCAAGAACCCACAACATTCACTAGCATCCAAGAAAATATCCTGGTTACATAAGTACTTCAGTATATTTTAGTGCTTTTGAATATACAGATTTTTTTTTGAAGGAAAAATCTGTTCACCTTTTGCTTTATTTAGTAGGTTTTCTATTTTATGATTCAACTACTTTCTTTGCTCCCAGAAACTTAAAACTTTGTTACCTGTGCTTAATGTGTTTAAACATGAGTCAGTTCTGAGTTAGACAAAACAGAGATTAATGTGTTTCATCAATAATTTGTGTAACAACTAGAGAGTAGAGCAAACTCAACAAATTACCATGTAATTTGTTCCTCTGGACATCCAGAACAAAAATGCTGGACCTTACTTTGGGATGTGGAGTTTTAGATTTTACAACTTCAACTATTCCTGTGAGGTTATATGGCAAGACCACTTATATTATCGACTACTTTAAAATTGTCTTTCTTGATTAAGTGTTTGCTTGGTTGATATAAATAAATATTGATTTCCAGGATTTAGAAAATTTTTGATTGGTTTTATGTTTCTTTAAAATATTTCAAGCTGTCTGACCTGGAGTTCTGCTTTCCTTGTTATTTATGAAGCACTGATTGTATTTTAATATCAGAGGTTTTTAAAATCGAGAATATTTATAACTGTATCTCTTTAAAATGTTGCTTAAAAGACCAGCTTGTTAACATGACGAAACACTGTCTCTTCTAAAAGTACAAAAATTAGCTGGGCATGGTGACACCTTCCTGTAATCCCAGCTAGTGGAGAGGCTGAGGTAGGATAATTGCTTGAACAGGGACTGAGGAAGCAGAAGTTGGCAGTGAGCCAAGTTCATGCCACTGCACTCCACCCTGGGGTACAGAGCAAGACCCCATTTCAAAAAGTTAGCCTGCTAGAGAGAGGAAGAAGGTGCAAGTGGAGAAGTCTGACTGAACCAGCACAATTGCCTGGCAGAAAGAAGAGGGAGAAGTGCCTAGGCAAGAGCAGCAGAGCAACCTCCTAGGACACATGCTGCTGCTCTCTGGTTTTGTGGGTGGGCCAGGGTAAAATTTCATGTGTTCCTTGTATACAAGCAACATCTCAAATTGTAATTCTTTGCTAAATTTAAGTTAAATTTAAATTCTAACAAAAGGCACTGTTATTTCTCCCCTAACTCTAAGGGGGCTATCTCAAAATCCTATTAGAGTAGAAAAATAGCCTCTGAAAAGAGAGAAATTACAGCTAGTCACTGAATTAATAAGGAGTAATTAAAGCCAGCCATATGATTTTGTTCCCCAGTAGAAAGAAAAATCAAAATTGACTGGTAAGTTGCAAAATATGTTTCTTTTCTTAAAAGACAACACTAGGAGTACAAGACTTATTTATACTTAATTTTCTGATTTTAGATAGTAAATTTTCATGAGCTGGAGAAAACACTTGCTACAACCTATCAATTGAGAAACTGAAAGATTGGAAGGAGAATTAGGAGGAAAAAATGAGTAAGAGATGAGACAAGACAGAGATCAGAGAGAGATACAAAAATAAGACAAAGGAGAGACATAATCAGGAAGCAGAGAAAAAAAGTTTAAAAATTACAGATAAAAGAATCTACGTTTAGTAAGGAAGGTTATCAAACAAATCAGAAAGTTAAAGCATCATAGATTGTGAAAGTCATGACAAAATAATATAGAAGTAAATTTATGCAAAAATCATACAATATTTTTTATGAATATAAGTGACCAACTTACCAAGTAAAAAATAGTTTGTTTTTATGTATTCTCTGTTTGTTTTTATGTATTCTCTATGTTTTTATGTATTTTTAAATAATAGAAAATCCCGTTTTATTGTAATAATTCAGCTGAAATAAAAGTGATGCAATAAACTAATTATATACACAAAAACCCTCATATATATATATATATATATACACACACACACACACACACACACACACACACACACTCACTTATACAAATTTGTTTGTGTGTGTCCATGTGTTTGTATTGTGATTTTTGTCTTCAAGGTCTAATTTTTGTTTTAAAGTTTAACATTTTAAAGCAAGTTTTAAAATGTTAATTGTAAAATAAAATCTGTGTGTAAACATATTGGCTAAAGTTAAAAACGTGTTATTCAGCTTTTCTGTAATCTAGACATTAAAATAAAGCACAAAAGATTTTTCTTAAAGCACTAACCTTCTATATAATAAAGATTATAAAAATTCTTTTAGCACAGGCAACATTCCTAGAATCCAGTACACCAGCATCAACCTGGAGTCTACATCCTCATAAAAGGATGGAAATAAGAAAAAAGTTGAGCCATCCCAGAGAAGATTCTGCAGGACCTGCAATGCCAAATGATATGGCTTCCTCAGATGACACACACCACAGACATTACCTGTGGAATGCTGAAGAAGACAACACAGGAGGCTGAGCCAATCCTTCTCAGAGCCCAGACTTCATTTACTCCAGATAATTTTTCTTTTTACTCTTTCTTTGTCTGTTACTTCTAACTGCCACACTCTATTTAGTCTATTTTCTAAATATGCCTTTTTTTCTGTCCTGTTACTTAGACAAACACTGCCTTCCTCAGCTGCTAACAACACAACTGCTTGGCTAAAAGAAATTAACATACCCCCATTGAGATTCCTCATTAATGGTATACAGTGAACTGAGATGTCAAGTAACACTACAGGTCACTCTTTGACTAGAAAAGAATGTTACTAATTGTACTCATAGTTGATTTATATTATTTGTTAATTCTAGCTTGCAAAGTCAGAATAAAAGAAATGACCAGCTGGGTTGACAGACCTATTGTGGCTACATTTCTTCAGCCATCAGAACCCAATGTTAAAAACAAAAAAGGGAGAGATGTGAGGGTTCTTTCAGGGTGATGGCAAAAATATTAAAAGAAAAATATGAGAGACGGCTTTAGGGAATAGTCACAAACATTTTTGAAGGCCTACATTCTACATAGTTTGTAATGACTGAATGATCAAAGTTGCCTGGCTCTTACCTACCCTAGAACATTAGGATAGTAAAGCAAATACTAGCAATTGTACAAGAAGTTTCTCCAGATAATTCTGTTTACCAACCCCCTCCATTAGCAAAACCTTTGATCAGTCACATGTACTTAACCGTCTTCTATTCAGGGGGTTGGAAGAAGGTAATTATCCTCTAATGATGTTTATCCAAACATCCTTGTCCTCTGATATACTAAATAAAAGCCTGGAGTAGGGGCTGCTCAATGGCAGGTGCCATTACCTCCTTCAAGTGAGTCGTCTGGACACCCCAGCTCACTCTTCCACTGCTTTCTGTGTTTGAGTGTACATTATTTATTTGTTGCTGAGTCAAGGTCTGCAGGACAGATGGTGATCCTGACAGAAGTCTGTGTTTCACTTAGTAGTGTTGTAAAGTTCTGACACTGTTTTCTTTATTTTTAAATTTTTTTTCACTCAGGCGGTTGTGCATTATGAATTAGATACATTTAGAAATAATTTTAATAGCTATATTTCACCATGAAATCACAAAAAGTCATTTTCTAAATCTATGAAAATATTTAAATTGTCATTTTTCTAAAAATGTATGTAATACATCTTTTGGTTGTTAAAAAATAAATATTTGCTAATTGGCAACAATTTATTAATTTATCAAATCTGTGATGTAGTTCTGGAGTCTTGGTAGTAAGCTAGGTAAATGAATGCCTCTGGAGTGTCTGTTTCATATAGTTGAGTGTAGGCTATTTTAACACACACACACACACACATTTGTATATGTGTGTATATACATATATGATTTTATTTTGGTATACTGTTAGTGTATTACATCACTTTTATATCAATTTTTAAAAATATTGATGCTTGTTATTTTTTATTCAAAAAAATGCCTCTGAGAATACATACAAACAATCTGCATATTTTATTTGGTAAGTTGGGAACTTATGATTCATAAAAATGTGATGGCTATGGCAAACCCTATGAAGAGACCACTGCCATGATGCTAGGTTCATGGAGCAGGCACACTTGAAAGTGCATGTCCTATAATGCTGGTTAAAGCTGAAAGCAAATGTAAGTCCCACACACTTCTGATTTGGCAGGGTGGGAGTCTTTCCCAGCACATCTTCTGTTACCCAGCTGTGGCTGTGAAGTGGACCTTCCTATGCTGTTAGGATCCAAAAACAGGCAATAGCCCCAGCCAGCCAGGTACATCTGCAATTTCATAAACCAGGGTTGAAGACATGTACATATCTGCCCTCTTGTTGTGCCTGGAAAGCACTTCTGGTCCTCACAGGCTGAGGAGTGTCTTCTCTTACTCCCTGTACTCTCCCAGCTTCCAGCACCTGCTTCAATCTCAGAGCAAGTTTTGGCCCAAACCTAGGGACTGTTCCAGTCCAGCCACATCTGTGCATGCTTTGGACAAATCTGACAAACCTGTGTTCTGGAACCTCAGCCCACTTTAGACTTTGGGGAAAAACAAGCATGGGATAAGCCAAGAGGGTGCCAAGGGCAGCTCCACACTGTCATGTAGGCACCACTTGTTTCAAAAAACCTGGATGCCATGAATGATGACAGAAGACAAATAAGCTCCTGGGCAGATATATGCATATGTCCTTTGAAGCCCCAACTTTAATTAGGTACAGCCTGAAGTGTGTGGACTGGACTAATAAACTGGGATATGATGGTACTTTATTTAGACCCACCCATGACCCAATCAGCATTCACTTTTTATCCTATGAAGCACAGAGAATCCCTGGACTTAGCCAGACTAGAGAACCTGGTAGACTACCAGTTGCTGCAAGGAGCTACGCATCCCAGTATTTCCTTTCTGCTGAAAACTGAGGAGATATTGAAACCACAAGCCATAGAGGGAAGTTACCTGCCACAGGGTCAGCTGGAAGCTGGAAAGACAATGGGAGAAACCGTAGCAGAGAGAAATTATCCACTCTAAGATCTCTTCTGTAATAAAAGCTGAGCCAATGTTTGGACAACCAGCTGTGGGAAAAAATTCTACCCACGTTAGTGTCTCTTTTTACTAACACCTGAACACTTGATATGATAATCAGTCAAAAAGATGAGTCACCCACATGAAGTTTTCTCTCTGCCAAGAGCTAAACACTTATCAGGACACCCTTTCTGTGGAGCAGCACTACCCACTCTAGGGAGCTTTCTCTGTTGAGAACAAAATACTCATCAGTTCACACTACCTGTGGACAGGAGCTACCTAGTGTGTGTTCTCTTAGTTCCCACCCAGTAAGGCTTCTCTTTAACTCATTCACTGTTGTCTATATACCTCATTCTTTCAGAATACAGCCAAAGAATTTGAGATCTCTGAATGGTGGGGCTGAGAAAGTTGTAGAATAAACAGTGCTGAAACACATCTTTTGCTCACCACATTGTCAGGGACAAAAAGAAGAGAACAGAAAAGGGAAGAAAAGTTGTGAGGCTTCAGGATGCACACACCTAGGAGATCCCAAAGCCAGGACTGTGACAGTTTTGGACTGTGATAGCCTCTTTGGGACTTTACAGTTTATGACATCTATAAGCTTCCGGGTACCACTGTACTTTCCAGTATCAGTTGTGGAAGCTGCTAGCCATGTGCCTTGTCCAGCTGCAGGTTGTCAGTGTGCTGGCATTCTTGCATGCACCTGAAGTTGCCTGCCTTATCATAGTTTGTATGCCTCGTTGTGTGTCATGACCAAACCCCTTACTCACTAATTTAGCCCTTGCCACTCTTTACTGTGCTTGCTCTTGTCAGGTGTGGAATCCAGTCTGGCAATTCAAGCTGAGTCCAGCCTACCAGGCAGAGTGGGTAGAAAAAGCTTAGCCCATAACTAATTTTGTTTAAACACATGACTCTTTTTGAAACTTGGAATTCTGATAATTCAGCCTTTTGTATTTTGGCACATTTCTACCATTTTATGGAAATTATTATAGTTGAAGACTTTTAAAAAATCAAATTTGACAGATTGGTTCATGCATGAAACCATCTGATCTCTTACATAAAGTTTTATGATAATATATTTCTAAAATGTACAGCTTCGAGCCTCAGATTAACATTATTCTAGTGGATTATAAAGATGATATATAGAGCAAGATTTCTGAATGCTGTATTTTGATATTTTTCAATAAGATAATTTATTGTTCTGAGAAGTTTTGCTGTGCATTGTAGGGTGTTAAGCAGCATTTCTGGTCTCCCTTACTAGTGCCATAGTAACCTCCTTTACTCCTGGTTAAAACACAGACATTTGTTTGTGGCTTGTGGGAGAAAATAATTTTACATCTATATTTAGAGACTTCTGAGGAAGAAATAAGAAACCACTTGAAATTAAAGATTCTTGGCAATTTTCTAGGGGAGCTGATCTTCTTTCAACTCTTTTCTGTTGTAAGTTCCTGCCCTTTTCCTTCTCCATGTTACAAGTTGAGTAAATAATACTTTTAATTTTGCAGAATTGTGTTGAAAACTCAGGTGAAATGGGTGTTGAAGAGCTAATACTGGAAGACCCATTTTAGAGTAAGAAAAGACTTGTGGGTCTTTCAAATTTCTAACAAATATACCACATTTATGGTGAAATAGGAGGTGCTAATCTCATTTAAGTAAGTACTGAAGATTCATACTGGAAATATTTATGAATTTATAAATGAATTTATGAATTTATAAATATTATGAATTTATAAATGTTTGCTATCAAATTTATCTGATTTAGCCCTGTATGTGTTGACTTTCTCAAATAATCTTGATTTTTTTATTGACTCATTTTCTCTTAGAAAGTTTTTTTTAATCTCAAAAAATATCAACATCATTAGTCATTAGAGAAATGCAAATCAAAATCACTCTAAGATACCATTTCAGGCTAATCAGAATGGTGACTATTAAAAAGTCAAGAAATAACAGATGCTGGCAAGGGTGTGGAGAAACAGGAAGATTAGTAAGCTATTGCTGAAAAAGTAAATTAATAGAAACATTATGGAAGACAGTGTGGTGATTTTTCAACAATCTAGAAATTCCATTGATCCAGCAATGCAATCACTGGTTTACACCAACAAAATATAAATTATAATATTATAAAATTTTATGCATGTGTTATGTTTCTTGCAGCATAATTTACAATAGCAAAGACATGGAATCAACTCAAATACCCACTTTAGCCAGAAAACTGTATAGACTGGATGAAGAAAATATGCTAAATATCCATAATGGAATACTTTGCAGCTATAAAAGGTAATGATATTGTGTCTTTTAAAGGAACATGGATAAAGCTGGAAACATGGTCCTTAGCAAAGTAATGCAGGAATAGAAAACCACACCTCATTTTCTGACACATAAATAGCTGAACATTGAGAACGTATGACCCAGTAAAAGAAACCACACCCACCGGGGCCTGTCAGGGAGTGAAAGAAGGGAGAACATCAGGATAAATAGCTAATGCATATGGGGCTTATAATGTAGGGGATAAATAGATACTGCAGCAAACCAACGTGGTATCTATTTACCTACGAAATAAACATGTGTGTCTTTAACATGTACATGGAACTTAAAATAAATTTTAAAATAAAATTAAAATAAAAAGGCTTTAATCTCCAAATACCTTATACTAACTTTAAAATGTGTGACTCACTTTATGTAATGGGTTTTGTAAAGTCATTGCAAATCAGTGATAAATGTGATCAGAGTAAATTGTGATAAATGACTTCAAAAAGTCAAATAAGGAATAAATCTCAGTCGTTACTTGATTAAATGTTTCTTTTCTTTTCCCTTTTCCTTTCCTTTTGCCTTTCCTTTCCATTTTCCCTTCCCTTCCCTCCCCTCCCATCTGCTCCCATCCCCTCTCCTCCCCTCCCCTCCCCTCCCCTCTCATCCCTTTTCTTTCCCTTCCCTTCCTTTCTATCTTTTCTTTTTTCTTTAGATAGATGGTCACACTGTTTCCCAGCCTGAAGTAAAGTGTTGCAATCCTGGTGTTCTGCAAATTTCTAACTTTCATGTTTAAGTGATTCTTCCTCCTTATGCTCCCCATTACCTGAGAATGCAGGTGTGCACCTCTGCAACTGGCTAATTTTTTGTAATTTTAGTAGAGATACAGTTCCACCAAATTGGCCAGTATGTTCTCAAACTCCTTACCTAAAGTGATTCACTTGCCTTAACCTTCCAAAATTTGAAATGATAGACATGCACCACAATGCCTCTGTCTTCTGATTGAACTTCTAAAAGAGAAAAATATCTTGTGAATCTGAATTTTTTAATTATATATCTTGATTACTTTTTAGTGTCTTATAATTAAAAAATATATAATTTAATGCATTATGTTTCTATTTAAAATACATTTATTTCAATTTATATGCGATTAACAGAGTAAATTTATTTAAAATGTCATTTTTTTGCAAATAAAATTCTCTGCTTTCACAAAATTCCCCACTTTCACAAATCATTTAAACATCTCACCTGGAAAACTGATAACACTTATTGATTATATTCAGTGATTTTAATCAGAAATTCCTTTTGTAAGAAAATTCAAAGTTGCTTCAAACTTTAATGAGGTGTTTATGTCAAATAAACTTAAAAGGATATTTAATTTTACCTGATATCTTTTCGTTGTTGTTGTTGTTGTTATTGTTGTCATTTTTGAGATGGACTCCCACTCTGTTGCCAGACTGGGGTCAGTGGCACAATCTCAGGTGACTGAATTCCCTGCCTTTCTGATTCATGGTATTCTCCTGCCTCAGCCTCCCAAGTAGCTAAGTAGTCGTGATTACAGGTGCCCAGCAGCACGTCTGGCTACCTTTTGCATTTTTAGTAAAGACGGTATTTTGGGAGCCTTGGCCTCACAAAGTTCTGGGATTATAGGCATGAGCTACTGCACCCAGCCTTGAGTGCATTTTATTAAGCTCTCATATGAGCTCCACAAAGAGGATAGCTATGTTCAGATCTTACACAGAACTGAAACTCAGATTAGGAAGTAGCGTAAGTAAAACAACTGATTGTAACATAAAATATATATTTTATTTCACAGGAAAACCAAGGGTTAATAACATAATTAACAATAGCAGTCAATATAAATCTTTAATTAGTAAATGTGAAATTATCTTTGCTTATGTCTTTCTTTTATGAGGACATTTTTTATTACATAGCAGGGGTTTCTAACTAAATCCACTTCTTAAAAAAAAAAAAAAAAGAGATCTTCACTTGTCCTGTAGGATCTATATAGAGAGAAGAGTTTTCTTTGCATTTATTTTGTTCGAGATAAATTATTTAGCTATTGTATTTACATGGTAAATATACATTTAAAAATATTTTAAAAAATAATTTAGTATTTTATGTGATTAATACACATTTTTAAATAGGAAAGAGATTATGTACTCAAATTATAAACTTCCTATGAATTTTATATTTCTTGTCTAGAGATTTTTTTTCTGCATATGCAATTTTACATACATACAGCAATTTTTAACACAAATGAGAATATATAATTATAGGATTATTAGCTTTATTTCATGTTAATAACACATTTGTCAGTATATAAAACAGTGGGTTTTTTTTTTTTTTTTAGCTACACAACTTGCAAATCAATGTGCTACAGTTTATGTAACCTACCTCTAAGTGGTATTAATGTTTAACTTTCATTCAGTTTACACAAGTTAGGAAATTATATATAGTTGTCAAAATGCTTTTAAATACACCATCTCATTGACTTTATCTCACAATAAAATTTAATTTAGGTAAAGCAATTATTACTTTTCACTGAGAAATGAAATATATTGGAGTGAAGGTATATATTTATGAAAGTAACCATGACTTAAACCAAAGTGGTCAATTAAAACTGAAAAACTGTAGTGTTTCCTTCATATATAGTTCTGACCACAATGAATTTAATACACTTATTTTAAGTACAACCATTCTTAATGCTAAATGCATAGATTAAATCTGAATCTGTGTTTCCCACATGAAAATTGTATATTATACCATCTTTTAGGACTCTTTCCAAGAAAACTGTTATAGATCTAAAGTCATTAAAATAAGGATTAGGGGTCTGTAAATAAGGATATACATAGTCACCCATGTGGTTAATGTGAAAATTTACAGTACTGTTTCAAAGTGGCTGGGTTAATAAATAAGTTGTTAATATTAATTTGTCAGCTTGATGGAGAAAACAGTGGACAGAATTATTATTTTCATAGTACCAGCTTTACTTTTTCTTCTTATCTCAGTTTGTGAAGCACCTTTTCAGTGTGACTATCTTCTCCCTGTTAGATCTTACCCACAAGAAAAATTCACGAGAGTCAAAAATTCTGGTGATACTTGTCACATAAATTCTGGGATGTGACACTGCACATATTTTTTTTTCCACCAGAAACATTAATCTTGCAATTGAATGCAAAGTCAGTAATACAGACAATTAGTTTTTGAAGATGTGAAGCAATAGAGTGAGGTAAATTCTAATTCTTAATTACTATTATTTTGAAGATTCTGATAGCAGCTAGTGATTTCCTCTCTGAAATTATTGTACTTAAAAATTATGTGGGAACTACATTTTCATGATAGGCTAGGATATCTGAGACACTATGAATGACATATTATCTGTGTTTCATAACCTGTGCTTAATTTTAAAATGATCTCCATATTTTCTCAAATTAGAGCTTTTTCTGCTAAACAATTTGTTTTTCAAGTCATGCTATGTGAACTTGGAAACAATGTTAGTTAACAATTATCATCAAACTGCATATGAAAAGTATTTATTTGAAAACAAATCAGTCAAAAGTTATATTTTAGTGGCAGATCACCTATTTGGGGTGATTTTGGTAATGTTTATACTCAAGATGTTTATTATATTTTTCTGTTTCCCATATAGATTAATAAAATTAAATATAGAAAGCAGAATATTTTAATTGCAGTAAATTTTTCCTCTTTAGTTTTTATATAACATTTTCCTCAGTAGTCACAAATAGTTTGGCTTTCAGACAGGCACTTAGGTTCTTAATGTGTATTTTTGTATTTTCCATAATGTTTTTATAACAGAAAACTATTTTACCTATTTAAAAGTGTATAAATCAGTGATTTTTGTTCATTCTAAATAATTGTAAAAGTATTATTTACTACCATTTGGTTATAGAACATTTCTATCAACAAAAAGGGAATTACTCTCCTCCTTAAAGGAGAGTAATTACTCTCCTCCTAAGGAGAGTAATTACTCTCCTCATTAAATTACTCACCAATTTTCTTTTTTTCTTTTTTCTTTTCCCAGCATGGCAACAACAACAACAAAAATTACGTTTCTCTATATATGGGTTTTCTTATTTTGAATATTTTTGTAACAAGCACAAAATATGTGGCTTTTCTGTGTCCAGCCTCTTGTATTAAACATGATGTGTTTAAAGTTCATCAACATTTTAGCAAGTGTAGGCACTTAGTTCGTTTAATGACTGACTATTGTTTTATGATCAAATAAAACTAGTAGTGTATCTGTAAAGATTTATAAACATGTTTATGTGTGAATGGATAATTCCATTTTTTTGGGCAGAGAGGTATATGTCTAGAAAAGCAATTGCTGTATTATGTAGTAATTCCATGTTTAACTTTTTGAGCAACAACCAAAATTGTTTCCAGAGTGCTTGGTACATTTTGCTAAATGAGATTTACTAAATAAGATTTTGATTATTTATTTAGTCACTGATAAACATTTGAGTGATTTTTATATTTTGGCTATTGTTAGTAGTGTATGTGTAAAGATTCATAAACAAGTTTATGTGTAATGGATAATTTCATTTTTTTTTTTTTTGGTCATATGCCTAGAAACGCAATTGCTGGATGACGTAGTAATAATATGTTTACCTTTTGAGAAACAATCAAAATTGTTTTGAGTGTTCTTGGAGCATATTACATTATAATTCAGCAAATTATAAAGGTTGTAGTTGTTCTACATTTATGTCAACACATGGTATTTTCTTACTATATTTAAGTATATCTATAAGTCTGTCTTATTTTGAATATGACTTGCATTTTCTTAATGACTAGTACTTTCAAGCATTTTTATGTACTTGTTAAAAAATCTATTTAAATATTTTTCTCCTTTTGAGGTTGACATTTTGTTTCATTGTAAGACTTATTTGTATTCTTTCTGGTGTGTATTTTTAATAGTAGACTCTTACAAATAAATGGTTTGTCATATTTTGTTTGGCCTATACATTTAAGTTTTCCCCATGGTTAACCATGTGGCTTCTGAAATCAATAAGGTCTCTGCTGTAACTGTTTGGAGAAAAGTTGGCCATCTTTTCGTCACCAAGTCAAGTTTCTCATTTAGAAAACCTGCTGTCTGTTGATCAGTACTTTGAGCTTCAGTATATATTTTCAGGTTCATTTCCTTACTTTCTGCTACATAGAGATTAAATGCATTCCTTATGGAAAGACTAAGGCCTGGTGTTTTAAGTAGGGATTGTTTTAGCTGGTTAGGTTTCTGAGTCTCAGGTTAACTGTTTAGCACTTTTTTTTGTATGAGGTGGCATAAATGGTGAGCTATCTCACCATTCCCAGGTACCCTGTCTGTAAAACCCAGTAATATCTATCAAGTCCCTCAATTGTATGAGTTATAGGAAATACAAAAATAGAAATTGGATTTAATCTGCTTCTCTCCTGATACTTTGGCCTCTTATGGTAGGACTAGACCTAGGTAATTCAAAATTCTGAGGGAGCTGAGTTTTAGATTTTGAGATCATATACCCTTTTAGCTAAGAAATTGAGGAGAGCCTTGGTAACTTCTTCAGACTTTTTCAGTTGGATCACTGGGGAGATTGTGATTTTCATACATTGAAGTTTTAACTTGAGCATGAGAAAAATCAGAAAGACCTTTGAAAAGAACCAATTTCTGTAACTTTCTTTAATACTTGGAGCTACCTGGGTAATAATCTCATTATTAAACTGGAAAACAGAAAGGACCCTTTTACTAGATTATCTCTAAGCCTTTCCAGAAAGCCTGAGAGTTTTTAAAATCTAGAGATTTATTTACATGACATGTTTGACTGTAGTTTATTGTAAGCCCTCTAACATATGGTTTTGAGAGAATTCCCATCTCTATTTTTGTTTTTACATGTTATTATCATGGTTCCCTTTATGGTTCTCAATGAACACTTTTATTTTCTCCACTGAATTCTTATTCCTGGCACTATCTAATACACAAATTTTATCTTTAAATTTATCTGCTGCTTGAACAACAAACTATCAGTAGTAGTTAGGGTTTGACTTAAGAGTTACATAGTATCCTTTTAATAAAGTTTAAATATTTTGGATAAATCTTGGCTAGACTCCATATGCAAGTAAAGATGGGGCTTGCACAGAGCAAACTTCAGGGTCTGAGAATTAAAGGAGATCCAGATTGTACTCTTGGGAAATGTCGGATTGAAGATATGTTTTTACCTATCTAGAAAGCAGAAGAAAAAAGACATTCCTTATCCTCCTCTTTTTAGATAGACCAAGGGTGAAGAGAAAGATTGATTGATGTTTTGTCTTCAGTATTTTTTTTTTCTTTTATTTTCTCTTGGTCCTGTGACTATTACTTGTGTTCACCATGGAGGCAAGTATGACCTTCACCCATGTTTTGAGATGAGCTAGTCATGAGAAATAGTTATATTTACCTACACAAAGCCCTAGCTCTCTGCCCTGCTGGTTTCCTAGACCCATTTGACAAATAAGGCTGGTGGAATAATCTATGTATCTAGAAGTAATTGTATGGCAGTTGACTTTTGGCATGATCCTTTAATGAAGGGAGTATTCCAGTACCATCTTTGGCTCTTTTGTTATGGCCCTAGCAATACCTTCAAATCAAAGACTATGAGATCCAGTGACTCTTGAACATAAAATCTACTCTTAATTTAAATGTAAATTTAGATATTTAATGCAAAGTGAAAAATACAAAACACGTGACTCAAAATAACATAAAAATTGAACGTGTGTTCTCACTCTTATGGGGACAAAACTGAGACTAGACATTTTTCTCAGCAGTATTTTTCTCCTGGCTATTGAAGGAGTTTTTCTGACTGCAAATGAGGCATGGAGACTAGTGTCTAGTAGAGAAATGTAAAATGAAGAGCACATGGGAAATATAATTTGAGGAAAGGACCAAAAGTCTACCTACTGAAAAAAAAAATCTCACTAGGTGCTGCTTTATGGTATGAATTTTCGGTGAAAAATCTGACTCCAAATCCTTCCTAGGAAAAGGTTACAGCAAGTTGATATTTAATAGGCTGTCCCCATAGTATTTCTTTTAGCAGAAATAAATTATCTTGCCTCTTAAAGAAACTGCTCAAATTCATTGGAATTGTTGTGCTCTTACATGAAGAAAAAATATCTTAATAAAGAGAAGGGTATTTACTCAGAAAGAAATATCTTATCATACTGTTCCTTGAATGACTATCAATGAGGACAAAAGGGCTTTTAGTCTGTAAAAGTTTAGACTCACATATTGAATTTCTCCTGTTTTAAAAATATCACATAAGCAGTAACTTTTTGAAATACATTCTTAATTATTAAGGCTTCAGCTGAATTTACCAAAATTATAGCTTCAAGTTGTAAAAACACATACAAAACTGTATACAAATAATTAATAGGTTATATATAGCTACAGAGAAGAGGCAGAAGAAGAAGATGAAGTAGGAAGGGTAAGGGGAAAGTGAAGGGGAAGGGGAAGGAAGGAGAAGGAGAAGGACAAGGAGAAGAAGAAATACAGTTGAAAAGTCCAAAAGTCCTGATGTCAACACCCTGATGGGTTTTTGGTGGCTAGATGATTGAAACAGAATCAATATTCTCAATGCCTTAGGCTTGAAGATTGACAAAGTTTTCTCCAGTAAGTCTGTACCATCATTCTTGTAATGCTGGCAGTCACCCTATTTGCTTTTAGCTGACTTGCTGGGACACAGCAGTTTATTTGTTTTTGTAAGAAAAGAAAAACTGAGCATAAAAATTCTTAGAAAAAATGTTAAAAATTTGGAAGTTTCCTTTCAATCAATCCCTTTTCTTCCCCAGCTATGCACTAAAAACTGTTACAGTTTTCCAAATTCGGTACAATGTAGTAATTTCTTGTTTCTAGGTAACACAACAGTTATTTCTGTCACAAGAAAGAGCATTAAGAAGCATCCACACAAAGAGTAAGATTAGAGCAAACGTTTAATAACCAAAAGAAAAAAGCCCTCCACAGTAGCAGAGAGGACGATCTGAGTGAACTGAGGACTATGGTGGTGCAGTCCAGGTTTTGTTTGTGTGTGTGTGGACGAAGTAAAGAAAATATGTTCTGACTTGTGGTAGAAACAGTTAGTCATGTTGGCATGAGACTATGGCCAGAAAGTATTAGAACATGGAGTACTGATTCATGTAGGCTTCTAAGCTTTGTCCCTGATTTTGGTCTGGAACCAATCAGGAGCTGAAGTGAAAAGTTGGACTGGGACCTTGGCTCATAACCAATTCATACAGGAGCAGTGGAAACCAAACTTCTCAAACACTGAACTGAAGAAGGAAATGGCTTTTTACTCAGCCAGGAGCTGGAGGGAGCTACAGACTTATTCACCAAGCTCCTTGAGAAGTAGCCTTTTAATCCTTTTATAGGCTTACCATGCTAAAGAGGAGACTGAGGTGAAACTGTGTATATTGTTCATTGGCTAGACATCCAACCTTACAATCTTTTGGCTTTATAGATTTACTAGTTCATGTGCAGTGCAAGCAGGCACAGGGAGGGGAGTGGCCTTACAGAGACAAGACAAAGTCAGTAAATTATTAGTTGACAGAAGTATTTCCAGAAGGAAGTCTGGGTAGTGTAAACATGTGGAATGTTACCCAGGGATGGGCTCCGGCCGGTAGTGATAAGATGCATTTCCAACTCTTTCAAAGCTTATAGATAGCAGAGATGCTGGGAACCCAAAAGTGAGTCACCTTCCCAGTCCTTGGACCTGTTTATGGTCTGGTCAGTGGCATCAGCAAGTCGCCTGACAACAGATTTACGCTCTTTGCTATTTTATTTCTTTTTCACCCTCCTTGCCATCTAGAAGGGAGAGGAGAAAGGAGGTGGAGACAGATAAGTGGAATCCTCCCGTTTGAGAATTTTACATACCATTTTCTAGTGAAAGATCTTACTCTCACCTTCAGCCTCACCATCAGGGTTTTCTGGTGAGACAGACTGTTAGTCATTCATGTAATAGGCCTGAGAGGATTTTTTTTTCTTTTACTTCTTGTTTTATTTTGCTTTTTTTAAATCACAGCAGCAATATATATATATATATATATATATATATATATATATACACACACACACACACACACATATATGTTTTTAAATATATATATATACACATATATATATGTTTTTTAAATATATACATATACACACATATATATATACACACACGCATACATATATATATATATATTTTAATCACTTGAAGGAGCAAGGACATTAAGCAGGGGAGCAATATGCATGATCCTATTATTAGTAGCACATTATGACAATAGTCTTGAGTCCTCCTATTGCAGGAAACCAATCCCAAACATTGATCCAGAGTTGAAACTGTTACAGACCTGTACAGCTACATGCACCAGTTTTGTCATGTCCTTCACAAATTTTTAACCACCTGACCTCGACCCTGGTTATTTACTTGCAGGCCATCAGTTGGTTAAGTTGAATTTTTCACACTCCCCCTCTTTCAGCTGCTAATAAGTAATCTAAACCCAGTCTCTTCTGGTAGATGGCATTTCTTATCTTGTTCCCCTGCCATGTCAGGGTGGTTGGAGCCTGGTCAGTTATGTTGGTTAGGATTTCTGGGACAGTTAGCAACCAAATTATTCAATTAAGCATATATACCAGAATATGATAGCCCCGCAAGCCATTCTCTGCCATATTGCTGGCCTATAATATTGTATTATTTTTTCATGAGGACATTTATTATTTTTTTCAGTTACCTGTACCTAGGCTTTGCTTGTCTCACAAAGAGTAGACAGGAAAACCTAGCAAATCTCCAGTTCTTATGGGTAATAGGACAAAAGAGGGTATGATGGTGCCAAGAACACAGCTGCCTATCAACTAATCTGGCAGTTTGGTTTAGGCTCTGGCCCACATATTCAGTACAACGCAGGAGGCACTACCCAGTACCAGTGGAGTTCTGGCTGGGTCCCAGATCTTTTGGAAAGGATTGATCTTGGTTCTATTTAAACTCCACCAGTGATTGTTTCACTGGTTCCATTATATAACTTCTGCCCTAAACAGTCCAAAGTTACCACCAGGACCATCATACCCTTTTCTAGTCTGGTCAAAGATTGTCCAATAATGGAAGTTTTTGAGATCCAGAAGCTGTTACTCAGGCCCTTTTGCACATGAGTCTCATTAGGGACAGGGTCAGTAGGCACAGGCTGGTGTGCTTCCCATGGCCACCAGTCCCTCATATTATTTCCTTCACACATACCAAGAATGTACTTTTAAAGGCTTGGCCACACTCTCAGCTAACTGAAATAACAAGTTTCTTTATTTCTGGAGGAGTTCTGAAAATGGTTCATTTAATATATCATAAGAAGTTTGAAACACTGGGTAGGGTGATTGTCTCTGGATACTTCCCTGAATTAGAATGGCAACTCAGGAGTCCAGTCCTTTTCAATTAATTTCCATTATTACACATTCCCCTTTCCTCTCACAAGGATCCAGAGGATGACAATGGCCAGAGGTGCAGGAGGAGGTACTCCTCCCCTTTTGGAGATGGATTGAGTTATTTTTATTATTTTTTCAAGTGGCCCAGATGACACATGACAAGTTACCACAATTACCAGTGCATGGTAACTGCTCATGGCAGATACACTGATGCTCTGCCCTATAGCCTTTTTCTCAACTGAGATAGCCACACCATCCACCTGCATTGATGACTGTACAAGCATCAGATTTTAAGGTAATTTGCTTGGGAGGCCCCTTCTTCTCAGTTTTGGAAAGTACTTCACTTGTATTGCCACGAAGAGGTCCAGTCTTTAACGTTATCTTGAACATGGTGGGCATATTAGGCTCAGATAGGTTATAACATACATCAGGTTGGTTGTTCCCTGGGTTGCACAGCTGGTACTGGGTAGCACTATATAAACAAGTTCCTTTGAGAGTTCTAGTGCATTCATAATAACTGTAAAACAAGGGAATTGTGGTAACCTTTTGTCCTACCTTAGTAACCTTATGTAAGAACTGAGAACAGTTATCAGATGGGGAGGTTTACATCTACTGGGGTAGCAAAGATACAAGTCTATAGCACAAAGAGGAGAAGTACCTGTCCCACAGGGACATGCTTTGGCCATGCATAGATGAGTCAGCTTCTGGGTGTGACTGGAGCAGGGCTTGTGTCAGTTCCCTTAAGGTGATTTTCCATGGGTTATGGAGATCTGGCTTCACTTCCCAGGTATCCAATACTGCATGTTTTACATGGCTGTGATGGACCCATGCAACAACTCTCTTGATCTTCAAGACAGTTGGAGTTATTATAATGACAGTTTGGGGTCCTTTCTGCCTTGGTCATGGGGGAGCTGCATGTTAGTCCTTGATTTAAACTTGGTCATCTGTTGAAAAAGGTGAACTGGGGGAGACTAACCTAACAGGGCATTTTTCATTCACCCATTCAGATGCTTTCTTTGCCTCCTTTTCCATAGCTTGTAATTGCCAACATAATTCAGTTTCCCCTAATTCCTGGGGGAGTCCCTGGGAATCCCCAGAGAATGGAGGGAGGCCTATGATACAGGATACAATATGCAAAATATCCAGTTTTCTTAGAAGATTCACATCTAATCTTAAACAAAACCATGGAAGAAACCTGTACCTTCTTTAACCCTGTTTCTTGGCACAGTTTCTCTAAGCTATTCTCAACAGTTTGAATCATTCACTCCACTTTGCCTGAACTCTGAGGCAAGTGGGTGGCAGGTCATTTACAGTTTATTCCTAGCTTTCTCTCTGTACACTGCACCAGGTTGGCTGTGAATGCAGGCCCATTGTCTGAGCCTATTCACAAAGGCAGTCAAAATCTGGGGATGATGTCTCTTAAAAGAGAATGAGTCATTTCGTGGGCCTTCTCAGTTCATGTTGAGTAGGCTTCTATCCACCCAGAGTAAGTACATACCAGAACCAACAGATACCAATTACTTCCACACATAGGCATCTCAGTGAAGTCCACTTGCAAGTCTTTAAAAGGAGCACTTTCATAAGCATGAATTCCTGGTGGAATCAGAGGTCCCTGTCTGGCATTGAGCTCTCTGAATGTTAAACACTGTTGTGTCATTGTTTCTGCTAGTGCAGATAAATGAGATGTAAAAATTCTGGCCTAACAATTTTTTAAGGGTTTCTTGACCAAGGTGGGAGTTTTCATGGACAGCCAAGAACACTACAGGTCCTACTAGTTGGGGTACTGCTACCCATCCACCTGGCAGGTGTATCCATCCTCCCTCTATTTTCATTCCACCTTCAGTTGGGTAGAAGTCTTTTTCTCCTCTGAATAAACTGGCACCAAGTTGAGGGTCTGAGGCAGTAGGGGGGCCACAAATGATGCCCCATACGGTATGAATACGGTCCTCTGTGCCTCGCATCTGTGCAGGCATTTTCCTGGCCTATTGTGATGGAGTTTCACTGATGTTCTTGGCAGTGCACGACTGCCACCTACATTTTGGGGCTTCCCTACTGCCTACAGTAGCTGCAAAATTTTCTGTTGGTGTTTTATTTCTTTGTCCCCAGGTTTAAATAGGCACTTCCCCTTGTGCAGTGTTCTGTGTACTTGGAGAGCGAGGAATGCATATTGTGAGTTAGTAAAGATGTTAACACGTTCCCCTTCACATAATTCCAAGGTATGGGTTAAGGCTATTAATTCCACTCTCTGTGTTGAGGTGCCTTGAGCTAATGCATTGGCCTCTACGGTTGAGTCCAGAGTAACCACTGCATATTGAGCACATCTTTCCCCCGCAGGGTTGATAAAACTGCTTCCATCCACATAGAGTTCCCAGTCACCCTGAGACTGGCTGGTCCTGCAGATCCGGCCAACTGAAATAAGCTGAGTGAGGTGCTTTTAAGCAATCATGTGTTACCAGGTACTCAGACGCAGGGAGTAACATAGCTGAGCTTAGGGTGTTGCAAACTTCCATGATTATTCATGGACTCTCATACAGTAGGCCCTAGTACTTAGTTGAGTGGGCATTGGTGAGCCAGTGATGCCACAGCATGTCCATTCAGGTGACCATAGTGGAGGGGGATCTTTATCTCTAAATTCTGTTCCCAAGTTAGCTTGTCAACCTCCTGTGCCAGTAAGGCAGTGGCTTCCAAGGCTCATAGACATGGGGACAATCCCCTGGAAATGCCATACAATTGTTTAGAAAATTATGCAACAGGTCATGGTCATGAGCCCACACTCTGAGTCAGGATGCTCTCTGCTATTTTTTCTCCCTCAGATACATACAGCATAAGGGATTTTATTAAGTCCAGCAGCTTCAGTCCCAGGGCAGACATCAACTTTTCTTTTAAGTGTGAGAAGACTCCTGCCACTCTGAGCTCCACTCAAATGGCTCTCCATTCCCCATAGATGCCTTGAATTCTTAGGTAACAGCAGGTTACTGTTAACCTGCTTCCTTTCTATTACTAGGCTTCACTGTCCCTGCTAGATAGTAAATTCCAGATAATGAGACTGTTGTTGGCAAATCTGGGCCCTCGTTTCAGAGACCTTGTATTTACAGGTCTCCAGGTTTTTGAGTAACAAGTCAATTCCCCTGGCACATCCAGCTGCCACTGGGTGCCCCAGCAAAAGGTCATCCACATACTGAAGCAGCACACAACCTAAGGTCCTTAACACAGAATGTCTGGAGGTCCTAGGCCAATGCTTCTCTGAAGATTGTTGAAGAGTTTCTGAACCCCTGTGGAAGCCAGGTCCAGGTGTGCTGTGTTTTTACACCTGGCTCTGGATCTTCTCACTGAAAATCAAGTAGTTATTGGCTTGCAGGGGCTACCCAGATACTGAGGAAAGCATGTTTTAAGTTTAAGCAAGTAAAGCAGCTCAGGTTAGCTGGCAACAGTTCTAGCAATATATAGGGATTGGACACGTTGGAGTGCAAGGTCACAGTTGCTTGTTTGACCAACCAGATATTCTGCACCAGACTATAGTCCTTGGTCCCTGGCATGGGGAAAGTCAGGAGAGGCATGTTCCAAGGAGACCGGCAAGGAACTATAATGCCATAACCATTCAGGTGTCTGAGATGGACTTGGATGCCCTCAAGAACTTCCCTCGGTACTAGATACTGCCTCTGTTAAACTTCTAGTGCCCCTGGCTTTACTTGGATAACCACCCAGACTTGGTTTACAGCCAACCCTAGGGTGTTGTCTTCTGCCCAGACCTGTGGTCATCACTTGGCCAGTGCAGTGGTTGGTTCTCATTCTGGCTCAGTCAGAAAAAGTCTCCACTCTTCCTTCTGTGAGAGCCATCATAATTCCTGCCTGAGGCAGTTTGAGCTGCAAGGAGCCTTTATCAGCGAACATGATAGTAGCTCTCAGTTTGCTCAGCAAGTCTCTACACAAGAGGGGTAGGGGAAATCTGGTATGTACAAGAACTGATGCATAATCTTGTGGCCTTCCACAGAGCAGGTCCCTGGTAGGCAAATATCCTGTTTTTCTGAAACTCCAGTTGCCCCAGTTATGTCTACTGTCTTTCAGTACAATGGGGTCACAGGTTGAGTCACCAACAAGTGCTCCACCCTGGTGTTGATTAAAAACTTAATGTCCTTGCTCCCCCACCTTCATCTGACGATGGGCTCTTTGGGGACATCTAAGCTCAGTCCCCTTCAGTTTATTGGCCATTCTGACAGACTAAAGAGGGCAGCTCCATCTCTGCCTGAGGCTTCCTGCTTGGGTTTACCTTGATTCCCTGTCAACTGTGGACACCTATTGGTCCAGTGCCCCACTTCTTTACAATAAGCACATTGGTTGTGCTGTAGGTGAGGTTGGTCATACTGGGTGTTCTTTCCAGGGCCCCCCTTGCCCTGCCCCTTTGAAGGGGTTCCTCTGATAGCTGTGGCTAACAGGTTAGCATTTCACCAGTTGTGTCACTCCTTCTCTCAGCAGCTTACTGTATCTCTCTTTACGAACACTTGATGAGCTATTTCCAGTAACTGCACGGTGCACATATCTGCAAACCCAACCTATTTCTACAACTTTTCCTGATATCATTGGTGCTCTGACTAATTAGCCATGTTTACCATGTGCTGATTCTCTGGGTGCTCAGGATCAAAAGGAGCATACATGTAGTAGGTCTTACATAGTCTTTCATAGAATTGTGCTGGACTTTCATCTTTTCCCTGCATAAGTTGGGATATCTTGTGTATATTTGCGACCTTTTGTTCTCCTTTCCTTATTCCCTCAAGTAAGACTTCTCTAGATCCAGTCAGCCTCTGCATGCCCTAAGGGGTATTTGGATCCCACTGAGGGTCAGTTCCTAGTAACTGGCCCCTCACATACTCCTGAGGATTCTGATAATCAACTGGAAAACATGCTCTTCTAGCCATTTAGATGTTTCCTGGAGTACCCTCCATCTCTCATCTCTGTTAAAAAGGTACATGACCAACTAGTGACAATCAGCCCAAGTGAGATTATGAGTTAGGATGATAGTCTGAATCAGGTCAATTAAAGCTTGTGGTCTGTCAGTGTAGGATGGGTTGTTATTCTTCCAGTTTTTGAGGAGAGATGAAGTGAAAGGTATATATGTGAAGAAACAGTTTTCCACCATATGCCTGTCCTCATCTACTCCCATATATCACTACTCTTTCAGGGGCATTTGCACTCCAGGCTTTGGCCACAATCAAGCCACCAGGGAGAGAAGTAGGTTGCTATGGGAATTGTGCCTACTGAGGCACACTTCCTTTGGTTTTTATTCTGGGTAGTCTAGGAGTGTTCAGATCTTGTGGAGGTATTGAGATCTCTGGCTTAGGAGCTAGGAGCCATGCCTCACGATGAGGAGAGGGCAATATTGTAGGGGGTCCTCTGGTGCTGAGTCAGCCAAGATCTTAGAAGCCTGCATCCCCTGGTGGGTGGAGCAAGATCTTTCCCTAACTTCCTGTCCCTTTGCTACTAACACTGCTGCTGCTTGGTCCCTTAACCATTGTGGGTGGGGGTTGGAGGGTGGGTTAAACTAACTGTAACCAAGAGTCTATGTATGGAAATTGTCCAAGGTGTCTTGACTTGTCTGTAAGCTTCTGCCATACTTTGAAAACAAGGGACCTGTCTAGGCTCCCTTCTGTCAGCCAATATGCGTTTAATGCTGGCCAGGCTACTTCACATGGAGTTCTGAGTCTCCCTAGTGTCACTGTGGTGCCATAATCTCCACTAAATCCCTTCTTGAAATTCTTTAGCATGGTTTCCAGTGGAGTGGATTTACTTTGGGTCTTATTTATCTCCCTTTGTTAGGATAAGAACAGCCTGCCAAAAAGGGACAGAAGTTGCTCATTGACTCTGCCCAATGTTACAACTTGGGAATCTGAACTCTGCCCTCAGTCCCCAGCTCCTTATGTTTCAACACACTCTCTCTACACTTTTGCTTCAGACCAGTAGGACCATCCCCCTGTTTCAGAAGCTGCTTGGCATTAGAGAGTTTGTTATTTCCCCAACATTCCCTAGATCATAGGGGCACCTCCTTCAGCCTTATGCAGATTGCCCCTGGTCCTAGCTGACCCCTCAATTTGCTTGGGATAAAGGGTCCACTCTAATGGACATACAGTTTCCACATGTTGTAACCAGTGAGCCCAGTTGGGCCCTTCCATACTTGCTCACATGAATACACCTCCCACCATCCAAGTTCTGAGAAAACAAGATTACTGAAACCAGTTACAAAGAGACAAAAATCAAATTCAAAGTGCCAAAATAAATTGATACGTCATGGTTGATAAGGTCAGGCTCCCACACCGGGAGTGGGCAAGTCAAGCTTCTCAGAATTAATCCTACTGAGTTTCCAACATCTGAACTACAAGCATGGGTTCTTTCTCAGTGTTCACGCTTTGAGCAAATCTGTGTGGGGTTCCGCCTGGCTGTGCTCTGGTGAAGCATTCCACCTGGCCTAATGCCTACCTGGGTGTGCTCTCAGGACCCATGTCACCTAAGAGGCTGGAGTCCCATGTGGGGTTGCTCCACAAGATAGGGCAAAGCTTCCTGGGAGGCTTTCTTTGCAATCTGCCAATTGAAACTCGTTTCCCGCTCAGGGGATCAAGTGAAGCAGGAGAGGTGGGAAAAAACCTCTCAAACACCAAACTGAGGAAGGAAGTGGCTCTGTATCTGACCAAGAGATTTGGGGGTGCTAAAGACTTAGTCACCAAGCTCCCCAAGGAGCAGCTTCTTTCTCCTTTTATAGGCTTACAATGCTAAAGGGGAGACTGAGGTAACATTTTCCACTGGTAAGATGTCCTACCTTAACAATCTTTTGGCTTCATTGATTTGCTAGTTTACACATGGCACATGAGGGAACAAGTGGGGGATGGGTTGCATACATAGACAAGACAAATGCAGTAAATTATTAGTTGGCAGAGGTATTTCCAAGAGGGAGCCTGGGTCATGCAAACCTGGGAGATGTGACCCAGAGTTGGGCTCTGGCCAGTAATGACAAGATTCATTTGCAACTCTTTTCTGGTATTTCATTTCATTTTCACCCTCCTTCCCATCCAGAGGTGAGGGAGGGAAGAGGTGGAGACTAGTAAGTGGAAGCAAGTGAGGGGGTCTCCCCCTCTTACAATAGTGGCTCAATTCACAGTCTGCACTGGATGAGTAGGTCTCAAAACCTCACTTTTAGCAAGTAGCGAAGTCAGATTTTATGAAGAAAAAGTACAAGATGACAAGGAGAAATAAAAAAAGAAAGAACAGTTCAGAAAAAAAAATGGATATTGGTCACATTAGTTTGATGTCCATACATTAGTAGGCTGTTATGAAAGTGGCTTATGTATGAAATGGGATACTGATCTTTTCATCTGAAGTTTAAGTTTTTTGGCTTTAGTACACAGTAGTTTTAAAAAGCAAATCTGTTTTAAGTAACTTCAAATTAAAAAAAGAATTGGAAAAAAGAAAAGAAAATTGAAAGCATTATTCTGAAGATGTGTTGTCAATAAGAAAATGATTATTCAGTCTAAACTGTAGAAAATAATAATTTAAAAAATAATAGTCAAGACTAGTACCTAAGAAGAGATTTTTTATAGTTTTTGAAACCTAGTTTTTCTCTCTCTGGTTTCCAATTTCTGCTGAAGATGAATTACGGTGTGATTGATTTTACTTTACTATACATTATCCATTTTTTTCCATTCAGTTCTCCCACAATAATAATTTTCTACATAGGCTTTTGAATTTGCTCTGATCAAACATTTATTATGGAATAAATCTCTGATAAAATATTTTCAAAGCCAAGCTCAGCCACAATTTTGTGTCATCTGATAACTATGAGTTGATTGAATCTTCTTTCCCTTTTAGGTTCCAAGATAAACCTGGAAATTCTGAGCATGTCAGAAAGTAATAATTTTTACTTCCAATAGGTCAGAAATTCTGTACAGAGAGTGTGTGCAAAGAACTTAAGGACAGTTTTTAAAAACAGTCTATTGGGTTTACAAGCCAAATTTGCTTTCAAAAAGAAAAAGCACACCATTCTAGTGAAAGACTAAAATAACCGGTTACTCCAAGGGTCCTGTCACAAATAAACATAGATTATTGTTGCACTAATGCAAACGACTGCCTTGCTATAAATTAAGAGTACTCACAAATTGATTTCACCTAAACAAGATAACAATTGTACTTAGAGGAAAAAATACTTTATGACAGCCACACCCAAACACAGTTCACAGTAAAATTAGATACTTTTGTGTCACATAATAATTTTAACATAACAAAAATGATTACTACTAATAATCCACACTAACCCATATCAGAATTAGCTTCCCCAAAAGCAAAGACCACTTATCTTTGAGAATGCTTTCTGTATAATTGTATACCAAATAAGACACATTTTCCACTTTTGAATTTAGAGAACACAATAAAAACGTTTTGGAATTAGAAATAAACATAATTTATAATTTAATTTTGGTGTTTGTCAAGTATTACAGACTAAAACACTTGACATCAAAAAATAAGATTACATGTTATTGTAAAGTCGATTATTTAACAGAAGTGAGAACTAACTGAAGTTTTTATGTATAACCTTAAAATAAGTTGTGAATTAGACAAAACTTGTTTATTATTTTAAAAATTGACACAAACTTTATCTAGCAAGAATGTTTTCTTACAGTAAATATTTATATTTAAAATCAAATTATAACATATCTTTTATTTAATTTAATGTACCTCTATATTCTAAATCATGACAAGTGTGTTGATATGAATTTGTACCATTACATTTATCTAATTATTGTACTTTTATTATTTACTTAGATTATCTATGATAACTGTGATAATCTTAATCAAATCTTATAAAACCAACATTACATAATTATAATAGAGACCATAAAAATGATAAGACATAACTAACTCTATCTTGTTCTAACCTCCAAGCTGTCCTTGTGAACCTCTGCACTTTGCAGGTAATAAATTTTATATTGTTTACTTTTGAAAAAAACATTATTTTTTAAAAATAAATTTTCTTACTGCCTGTGCATAAGACTCCCAAAGGTGACATAATCAGAAGTTATTTAAATTTTACTAAATAAAGAGTAGCTATTTTTATTAAGCCAATATTAATGTCTTATTTATTAAAGTTTACATAAGCAAAGATCATTTTGTTTTAGGTTGGGTTAATAGCCTTGTAACCAGTATGCAAAAGTGTGCCACCTTATACTATTTTGCAGGAATAAGTATAAAATTGAACTTTTAGTAAATAAGAAGAAAAATGTATGCTGGGAATTCTTAAAGACAATTTTAATATTACTGTACCAATAATTTAAATAATAGCTTGTTAACTAAAAATTTACTTTTGGTAAATACACTTGAAAATGCATTCGATTTTTTGTTTGTAATTTTGAGAAAGAGTTTCTCTCTTGTTGCCCAGGCTAAAGTGCAGTGGTGCGGTCTTGGCTCACTGCCACCTCCTCATTCCAGTTTCAAGTAATTATCCTTCCTCGGCCTCCCAAGTAGCTGTGTCTGCAGGTACTCACCACCACACACATCTAATTGTTGTAATTTTAGTGGAGACAAGGCTTCACTATGTTGGACAACTGGCCTCAAGTTCCCAACCTCATAATTTGCATGCCTCAACCTGCCAAGGTGCTGAGATCAGAAGCATGAGTTGCTGCACCTGGATTATTATTATTATATTTTATGTTGTATTTATGTTGAACACTTTTATCATTTAAGCCAGTCAACTAACAACTTTTAACTAATTTTTAGTAGTGAAACATTGTGTTCATAATACATAAACACATAGATATTTTTGAGATTCCAAACTACATAATAGATTTAATAGATTTATAAAGACCCATTTTTTTCTTAATGTTTTAGATTTTACTAATCTATTCAAAAAACCTATGGTTGTTAAACAAATAGCCTTACATTTGAATATTAAAGAAAACAACTCAGGTAAAGATTACATAAGAAAATTTATATAATAAGGTACAGAGAAAAAAGTCGAGTATTGCTTTGGGGAGATATAGTTATAATATATTTTATTTTTATCAAGGCATTTCTTAATGTCTAAACTATACCTTACTTAAATACCCAAAAGTAGCCTCTGTTGCAATAATTCTTTTAGTCAAAAATAAGGTAAAAACAAAATTTAGTCAATAAAGAAAAAGAACTTTTCCTAATAAAAGTCTTAGATAAAAAAATAGAAAAACTAAAACAATCAAAACAAAAATTATGAAGACTTCTTGATTACAAGCATGCACAAATACCCACACATTTTGAATGTCAACCTCTTAATAAAGTTGACTTATAATCATTGAGCTCAATAAAAAAATAAATTTTATTATTATACTAAATTTAAGATAAAATTCTGCTAACCTGGCTATGTACACTGGCTCACGCCTGTAATCTCAGCATTTTGGGAGGCCGAGGCGGTCAGTTAAACTGAGATCAGTAGGTCACGAGCTGCCTGGCCAACATGGTGAAACCCCATCCCTACTAATAATAGCTAAATTAGTCATGTGTGTTGGTGGATCCCTGGAATCCCAGCTACTGGGGACAGTGAGGCAGGAGAATCACTTGAACTTCAAACACAGAAGTTGCAGTGAGCCCAAATAATGCCATTACACTCTAGCCTGGGTGACAAAAGTGAGACTCTTTTCAACAACAACAACAAAATGCTGCTAAACTAAAAATTATTACACAAATTATACTATTCTTGATTGCTTTCAGTATAAGCAGAAATTGCCACCAGATGGTGGTTAATGCTAAATTTAGTTATTTTCAAAGAATTAGCAGGACAGTCTCTTAAATAAGGTTTTTACCCTAGCGATGGGTCTTGAGTCTGTAGGCTGCTCTCTACCATTCTGGAAACAGAAAAATTAAAAAAAAAATCATCTTTTCTGTTGGAAGCAAACTCAAACTTTAAAAACTGTCTACCTGTTTTTATCGTCATTGTAAGGTTGGCTGAAAAGATGGGACGCAGACCCAGGGTCAGGTTTAGCAGGTTTATTTTAATCTGCCAGGCTGGCTATCTCACCAGAGGCAGTGAAGGCAGCAGCCTGGCTTACAAACTATGGTGTTATATAGGGTGTTTGCAGGTAGACGGTTGCTATTCTAAGAAAAACCACATCTTGGTTCTCAGGGGCTGACATAGTAAAATAGCTGCTAATTTAAAGAAGAAAGCAAAGAAAATTTGGGATTTAATGAAAAGCCCAGAAATTTATTGGTTGGTCGCTTTAAGTCACATGTAACTTTACTGCTTCTCTGTGTGTATTTCTTCATGTACATATAGAAAACTACAAAGCCGTATAAGCTTAGGTAAATATATATGCTGCTAAAAAAAATTTAGTTAATTGTCATTTTGATAGTTAATGTCCTTAGCCTTAATTAAAGTAAAATAAGAAATATTTAAAAGCACATTAACAGTTTGGCAGCTATTTCTTGTATGGTTAAGCACGAAGCCAGGTTTAGCATGTAGCCAAAGTTTACATGTATACTTTCATTGCTTCATACCATGTTTGCTGTTTTGTGTGAATAGTGCTGACACTAGATTAATTACTCGTAATGAGTCTAGATTAATTTTTTTGATTTTACCGTATATGTTTTGATATTGTTACTGGTACAAGGTGTTCAGATTTTTGGAATTTTGAACAAAGACATAAAACACAACTCACAAAGCAGTAAAAAGTAAAGCAACAAAAGCACAGATTTTTCAAAATTAAAATACATTTCATAGTGGGAGTAGGCTCAAGCAAGTTGCTGAAGTACTGGTTACAAACTTTTAGAGCAGATTGAATACACTCTCGAGGTTTTACATTGTTTAATTGGTTTACATCTTATGTAAATGAAAGAATGTCAAGTGACCAATCTTATTGGTTGAAGCAGGTGACCAATTAAAGGCTGAAGTAAAGTCATAAATTACACCCAGTGACTATGTCTAATTGGTTGTGGGAAGGGAACAGTCAGAGGTAGAGGTGAAGTTACCAAGTTGCTCCTTTTTGAAAATAAATGCTAAGCTTGAAAGCAGTATGATTATTTGTGGAAGGGGCCCAATCAGTGATACTCTTCATTTTCTATCTGTGGCAAAGAGGGGAGGTGATTGTAAACATAGTCGCTTCTGATTTTTTGTTACTTGGATGTGGATTGGTGGGGTTTTCCTTAGATTCAGAAACAGGAAATCAAAGCAAATTACTCTAAGATTTCCTGCATCCAGACCCTCTTATTCTGTCTGACTTTTTTTTCCTGAGAAATGTAATCCGTAAATCTATATGAGTGACAGGGAAACCAATGATCATTTTTCTGTAATTGCTGAATGCTAACTTAAGGTACAGTTTGATTTGTAAATTATTACTTGAATGTATATTTAGTAATTTGCTATCAAATAATACACATAAAATCCCACACAAGACTCCTTTTCTTTCAGTTATCAACTTTTATATTTTTATATCTCTGTAACATTATAAAGATGACAGTTTAGATTTTCATAACCTGATACTTATTTCCAGAAATGCTTCTGCCTTTGTAATAACTGCAAGCACCTTAGTGTGTGACTACAAGTATTTCATAACATGTTTAACTGGAATCCAAATTTGTCTGTTTTTGTCTTACTGTATAATAACTTGTTTTGTATACATGTTAGATACGATTTTCGTTTGTTTCTGTGTGTGTTGTGTTAATTTTCATATTTTCTGTATTGCAACTTGCATCTTGTGACTTGTCACTTAAAATCAATTGGAGTGGTGTTACTGGAGCACCCTGCTCTCTCTGTTTTTGTTTGATTAAATATTTTATATCCTGTCACTTCAGTTTGTCTTTGCATCTAAAGTGTGTCTGTTGCAAATATCATATAGTTAAATTGTAGAATATTTTTTATCTGTTCCGATCATCATTTTTTTTAAATTTTAGAATGAAAGAAAGCTGTGTATGTTTAAATAATTATTAATAAGTTTATTTTGTCATTTTGCTGTGTATTTTTTACATGCTATCGTTTTTGACTGTTATTTGCTGTATTATTTTCTGTTTCCTTGCTATTTTTGTACTAGAATAATTTAATTTTCTTTATATTTTTGTGTATATTTTATATATTATCTGTGAGTGTTTATGTGTGCTTGTACCAAAAGTATTATTTAACCAGTTTTTAAAGCTGGTAAAAGAAATAGGCATCCAGCTACAAGAATCTTACAGAATGTGGAGTTTATACATAGTTAAACCTAGTGTGTTACAAGATAATCCTTGTTTTGTTTTAGTAAGAAAATGGATGGCATTTTGCCTCTGCCTTAGAAATTTATAGAAAACTTTGAACTTCAGAAAGATGATTTAGGGTATCTGGCAGAAGAAATTTCTAAGCAGCAAAGCATTTAATTTGCTATCAAATAATACACATAAAATCCCACACATGACTCATTTTAGTTATCAACTTTCATATTTTTATATCTCTATAACACTACAAAGATGACAGTTTAGATTTTCATAATCTGATACTTATTTCCAGAAATGCTTCTGCCTTTGTAATAACTGCAAGCACCTTAATGTTAAAGGCATTCAATTTTATAACTGGAGCAGTTTTGAAAAAATTGTGCCCCGAATATGAAAAAAAAAATTCAGGGGAGAAATACAACCTGGCTACGGAAAGTTTCATAAATTTTCAGGAGCTGAGTGTTAATTATCAAGATCATGATTGAAATGTCTCCAGGCCATGTCAGAGACCTTCACAACAACCCCTACTGTCACAGGCCCACAATCTCAGAAGAAAAATTGTGGTTTGGTGTACTGGGCCCAGGGTTCCCATTCTGTGTGAAAACTAGAGACTTTGTTTTATTTGTTAGCAAGTCTGGCTTTCACAAAATGGGGAACTGTAGAGCTTGGGCTTGGCATCAGAGGGTGGAAGCTCCAAGCCTTGGCAGGTTACGTGTGTCATTGAACCTGTGGGCACACAGATTTCATGAACTGAGGTTTTGAAACCTCTGCCTGGATTTCAAAAGTTGTATGGAAATCCCTGGATGTAAAAGAAAAAGTTTTCTGCAGAAGTGAGGCCCTCATGGAGAACCTCTACTAGGGCAGTGTGGAAAAGTGATATGTGGTTGGAGCTAACATACATAGTTCCTGCTGGAGCATTGCCTAGTGGATCTGTGAAAAGAGGACTACTGTCTTGCAGATCCTAAAGCAGAAGATCCACCAAAAGCTTGCACTGTGTGCCTGGAAAAGCCACAGGTGCAGAGCTGCCCAACTCTACAGAGATCTGACTTTTCATCAGTGTGACTTTGATGTGAGACCTGGAGTCAAAAAAGGTCATTTTGTAGCTTTATAACTTGATTGCCTGAAAGGATTTTGGACTTGCATGTAACACCTATGTGTTAGAAAATTTCACCCATTGGGACTGGTGCTATTTAACCAATACCTATACTCCCATTGTATTTAGGAAGCAACTAGTGTAATTTTGATTTGACAGAGTAATAGGTGGGATTTGCCTTGTCTCAGATGAAACTTTAGACTATGGACTTTCGGGTTAATACTAAAATGAGTTAAGATTTTTGGGGACTGTGAGTGATTAGTGTAAAGTGTGAGAAACTGAGGTTTAGATGATTCAGGAGCAGAATTACACAATTTGGCTGTGTCCCCACTCGATGGCACCTTGAATTGTAGCTCCCAGAGTTCACACACATTGTGGGAGGAACATAGAGAAAATTATTGAATCATGGAGGCCAGTCTTTCCCATGCTAGTCTTAGCATAGTGAATAAGTCTCACAAAATCTGATAGATTTATCAGGGGGGATCTACCTTTGCTTATTATTTTCTGTGGACACCACCATGAAAAAGTGCCTTTCATCAACTGAAGTGATTCTGAGACCTCCCCAGCCATGTGGCGTAAGTTCAATTAAACCTCTTCTTCTTCCCAGCCTCAGGTTTGTCTTTATCAGCAGCATGAAAACAGATTAATACCACAAACATGGCTGAAAAACACACACCCTCATTCACTGCATTGTGAGCAGGAAGACTAGAAGAGAGAAGAGAAAAGCTACAGCATTTCAGGAAGCCTAGGCTTACATGTTTCCCAATCCAGGGCTTCACACCACTTTTGGATCTCTGCAGTCTGGCATCTTTAAGCTTGCACTGCATTCCCTAGTGCCTGTTGGGGAAGCCAGGGTTGCAGAGAGCTGGCACCCTTCCCAGCACCTAAAGCTTCTTATCCTGCCACAGTCAGTGTGCCCTGCTATGCTCAATGGCTGAACACAACAGTCATTCCTGCATGTAACTCTTTCTCCTCTGTGCCTGATTCACCCATAGCAAAAATGAGCTCCAGGTCCATAGGGCAAGCTGAGCCCCTCTGGGAGGCTGAGGGAGTGAAATGAGACCAGCCAGCCTCAGTAAAAGTTGGGCAAATATTACACTGATTATAGAGGCTTATGGCTGATGAAGTAACCACCTAAGGATTCTGTGACAGAGGTGATATGGATCAGCAGTAGCCTTGAGATTATTAAATCATGCCTATGTAATAAAGTTATTGTCTGTCTGTTTGAGATGGAGTCTCCCTTGGTTACCCAGGATGGAGTGTTGTGGAGTGATCTCGGCTGACCGTAACCTTCTGTGTTCAAGCAATTCCTGCCTCAACCTCCTGAGTAGGTGGGATTACAGGTTGGTGTCACCACACCTGAATAATTTTTGTGTTTTTAGTAGAGACAAGGTTTCAACATGTTGGTCACACAGGTCTGGAACTCCTGATTTCGTGATCCTCCTGACTCAGTCTCCCAAAGTGCTAAAATTAGAGGCATGACACATTGCACCCAGCCCTAATAAAGCTTCTTAAAAACCAAATGAATGGGCTTCAGGGAGCTTATGTATAGCAGAATATGCAGAGGTTGTTAAAAATGCTGTGCATATAAAGGCATACACCAGTAATTTAAAATTGAAAATATGTGGTAATTATAAAAAAAAAAACTTTTTGGTGTTTTGAAAGAGTTTCTGCATTTAATAGTGTGGCCAGAATTTTAACTTATTAAATAAAACATACTCCAAGTTAACCTAAGAACGATGTTATAAACATTATTATTTAGACATTTCTACCTAAATGATTTTATGATTCACTAAATACTGCACAACAGACTCTAGTCTAGAGAGAGAGTGGTTTATTTAAGTTAACTAAGAGCTAGACAATTAAAAATGAAAGAAAAATCAACTGATATGCTAGCATTACTCTTTAGCATCTTTAGCATGTTTTACTTGGGGTAATGATTTTCAGATTCTTTTTTTTTTTTTTTTTTTGAGAGTGAGTCTCACTCTATCTGCAAGGCTGAAGTCCAGTGGTCCCATCTCAGTGCACTGCAACCTCCACCTCCCAGTTTCAAGTGATTCTCCTGTTTCAGCTTCCAGAGTAGCTGGGATTACAGGCACACACCACCACATCTGACTAATTTTTTGTATTTGTAGTACAGACTTGGTTTTAGCATGTTCCCCAGCTTGGTCTCAACTCCTGAGCTCAGAGAATCCACCCACCTCAGCCTCCCAAAGTGTGGGATTACAGGCACGAGCCACTGCACCCAGTTGATTCTTTTATTAAAAATACTTATTCTGAAAGATAAGTTTTTGATTCAGAATTTTCTGTCTCTGAGGTGTTTGTGCCTTCATGAAGACATATGCAACATATCAGGTTGTCCTGTGTTTGTATTTGTGGGATAGGAATGGAGGCTGCCTCTTGCTCTTTTAGACTCAGCATTCTAGCAAAAACAAACAGAGCTATTTCAGTATTTTCTGTAACTCAAAATTAAAGAAACACACAGTTTTTAAATATAGTGTTAGCCATAAATAAAACCAGAGGTTAAAGAAACAGTCTCATGCTCACCCATATACACTTAGATTCGTATAGGCAAAGAAAATAATAACACTTGAGAAAAAAAAAGTTTTGCCATTATTTATTTTAATTTTACAATGCTTAAAATGTCACTGATAATGAATAGTTTGGATGGTTTTAGTTCTGCTCACAAGCATTAATTATGGGTGAACTTTTCTCAAGCTGTGAGGATGGATTAGTGCATCTTAAATCTAATAGTGAATTCTGCTCAGCCTAGTCCAGTGTCAAGAGCAGGCCAACTGAGAATCAAAACATATCAATTTTATTTTGCACATATTTCAATATGTATTCCATTCCTTGTGCTGATCCCCAGATTTTCTTCAGGACTTCACACTCTCTCTCATTGGCCTGTTTCAACTCCATCTTCATGTTATAGCGCACAAGAGCTTTGGAATTCTCCAGAACAAGTGAATTGCATGAGGTAAGCTCCTTAATTCTAATCATAACTTCTTGTGTAAAAGTTTCAGGCCAAAACACCTGAGAGACCAGGCCTTTGGCACATGCTTCTTGTGCATTCATCTTCCACCCATTGATCAACATTTCGTTGGCAGCTGCTCTACCCATTATTTTTGGAAAAGTAATTGTGGAACAGCCATCTGGACTCTGTCCAAACCTTGTGTAAGGGGTTTGAAACCAAGCCTTCTCATTAGCCCAAACCACATCACAGAGAGGGAGTATAGACGCACCTAGTCCAATGGCTGGGCCATTGACTGATACAATGATAGGTTTCTGAAACTCAATAAAAGTATTCACAAAGTTTTTGATGGTGTCCACTAGTTTAACACTAGCTCTTTTTCTATTATATTTTAAATGCTTCACAAAGTTATCAAAATCAAGACCACAGCAAAATACCTTGCCAACTGCACTGAGCAGCACAAACTTGCTGTCATCAGCAGCAGCTCTATCCAGAGCACTCTGTATTTCATTCATTACTTCTCTATTCAATGTGTTATTATATGTTGATCTGGTTGATAGTAAGATCTGGGTGAAACCATCTTTCTTTCTTACCACAATGTCTCTGTATGTGCTGGCACTTTCCATTAGCCTCACACTGAAACGCACTCTCTTGTCAAAAGGCTGGTCTCTTCCATCATCCATAACTTTTCTCTTTTTGCCTCTCATGATTGAATAGATATTGGTGTTTGTTTTTCAATTTGCTGTCCACAAATCTGTGAATGGCACTGCGTCCACTGCTCTACCAATCACTGAGCACAAATAAATCTCTTCCACTTTGTATGCACTGCTGGGGTAGAAGTTGTATGAAGCAGCAGCCGTAGTATGTGCTTTGTCTCTCTGTGCTTACTGCCTGTGAGAGACTTCAGGCGTTGACCCAGGGTGCCTCCATGCAAGGATAGGTAACCGCAAGAGAAAGCAGCTGAATCCACTGCTTCTGCTCTCTCGTGCCATGTAGAAAGCTTTCTAGGGAACCGTTACTGTTTCCTTTGCGGTTGCTATGACAACGAAATTTAACATTCTAAAGTTATAAAACTTAAAGTCACACTAGTTTATATTCAGTAACACACCAGAATTGCAATTTTTATACCTCAATGCCCATCATTTCAGTTATTGGGTTCTCAGATTTACATTTGCATGCATTTTATGTGAAAAACAATGAGACAGCAATAGTTTTTTAAAGTACATTTGTCTTTTTTAATCGTGTAAAATAACTGTGTAGCTGTGCATGGTTAAAAGATTTTATAGCTTCTATAATTGCCCATGTATGCATCTTCACCTTTATTTCTTCATACAGCTGTCTAGGGTCCTTTTATTTCACCTTTACGTAACTCATGAAGCATTTTCCTAAATGTCATCTGGTTTTAACAAACTTTCACAGCATCTATCTGGGAATGATGTAATTGATGGAGAGCTGTTTTTGTCATAAGATTTCTGTTTGTAAGTTTTTCCTGTCAACACTTGGAATATACTAGCCCAATGCAGTTATTTTTTTTTTTCATTACAGCACCTGCAATATATATGCTAAATGCTTTTTGGGCTCTCATGTTTCTGATAAGAAATCATTGAGTTATCTATGAGGATCCTTTGTATATGAATAGTCATTTATTTCTGTAACAGTTTTCTGAGTCATATAAGATGGTAACATACTAAATTTCAATGTGTTAGACACGAGTTTACTTTAATTATTATAAATTAACAAATTAAATAAATTTTCCACTTAAAATAAGTGTATTTAATTCACTCTTGCCAGGACTTTATATATGTAAAACATTAGTTTTCTCAGTTTTAATTGTATATAAGACAACTTCAGTTCAACACATGGTTCTTGCTCATAAAAACTATGCTATAAGTACAAATATCTGTTTCTCTCTTTAGTAAATAGTGATGATTGCTTTTCCTATATTCACAGTTTTATTATGAAAAGGAGTCAATGAGATGATGTATTTAAAATCACTGTGAGCACTATAAATCCATATATGACTTATGTTAAATTAAAGAGAACTTAAACATCAATCATCATCTTAGGGATGGATCACAAAAATTGGAGCACATTGAACTTTAAGTTATATAGCTAAAAGATAAGAATTGAACATACATTCTTATACTGATGGATGTGTTACTACGTAGAAAACTAAGTTAACAATACTCTATGTTGTAATTTATATTTTATAAAAAGTAAATTACAAATGAACAGCTATTTGTATATAAATGTGCATACAAGGAGATAGTGTCTGTACCAGAAATATAAAATTGTTAGAAAGATAAAAAGTTTAGTATATATTATATTAGATTTTATATTTGAAAATACAAATTCACCATGCATAAACAGGTAAATAAATTAACATGTTTTCTTAAAGAATAAACTTTTTAAAATGTATATTTATGATTTTAATGTATTAGCTAAATAAATCAAATGTAGCAAGAAAAAAAAATATTTAAACAGGAAAAAAAAAAAGCCCACTCCTCTCTCTCCATAGATTCCACAGGGCAATTAAAGTTCTGACATTTTAAGCTATGAGTTTACCTAGAAACTCTCACAATGTGATTCAGAATATCCTCAAACTGAGAAACATGCTAAACTACTTGATGAAAAAATAAAAAACACAATTTTTTGTAAATGACATAATAAAATGTTAAAGTAGTATTAATGAACAAAAATACCCTTATATATTTAAATGATCCCCATTTATTGTTGTGTTTAAACAATCTAGTATCAGTTTGAAATTTCTTACACAGCTAAAGCTACTGCTATAATTAATTCAAAACCAGAATAAATAGTAGGGGGTAAACTGTAACCTGAAAAAGCTGCTCACCTGACAGTTCTTCACTTCTTTTATATTGCTTGAAATTCTGGATGCAGGCAAGATGAAATAATTAATTGATTTCTACTAAGTTGGAAGAACACATACTACTACAAAGTATAGTGTGGAAAAACATGTCCTTTCAGAGGAAATAGTTCTAAGTTTGTTTAACATAATTTAACATATTATTATATCTTGTAATAATTTCACTTTTTTTGCAAAAATAATCCTCACAAAAAATTTCCATGTACAATTTAATAAGTGTGGTCACTTTTCTAGCTAAGATATTATAAATTGATTTTTAAAAGCTGAGAATTTTACACAAAAAATAAAATTCTAAATTTACTTTTTAAATCACATACAAAAATAAATTTATTTACCTAGAAACACAGTGCATTAAAATTGCATTCTTTTTATTAAATTATAAGATATGAAGAAACATCAAGAAATATGATATATATATAAAATAACATTTTGCAAGATGGATATTTTTATATGGAAATTCATTCAAAAACCATGTGCAGTGGTTTTTTCTGTAATTCCAACACTTTGGAAGTCCAGAGTAGGTATTCCCTGAGGTGATTCTTTTCACTTCATGTTAAAATTTTAAAATAAGCCTGGCCAACAGAATAAAACCCAACTCTACCAAAAATACAAAACTTGGTCAGGCATGGTAGCACATGGCTATATTTCCATCTAATTGAGAGGTTGAGAAATGACAATCACTTGAACCTGGAAGGCAGGGGGTTTTAGTGAGGCAAAATAATACTACCGCACTCCAGTCTGAGCACAAAAGTGAGATTTCATCTTAGAATAAAATAAGTAGGATAAAGTAAGATAAAATAAAATAAGATAAACTGACACTCAGTCAAGGAAACTGATTTATATGAGGAAAATTAATACTGCTCATTGATTTTTCATAGCTTTTTTTAGCACTTATGATTTGTAATTACTATATCTCTTAAATAAAGTGAGACACACAGTTTACAGTTACTGTAAAGTTTTCAGGATTGAAAGGTTTTTAAAAAATAAAGTAGGCAAAGAAAAAAGAATGAAAATCAAGATTATGACTCAAAGGCATAATACTTAGAGCTCAATTACATAGATTTGCTGATAAATATTTATAAGGTCATGATAACTAGTTCAGTACCAAAATTGAGAACTTAATTTTAATAAATTAAACATATCACAACAGTGATCCATCTTCTACTGAGTTGGAAACCCAGTGTCTTCACTGTTACACCAAGAGGGACTTCAAAATCTCAGCTCTTCAATGCCCATTTCCCATGTGTTTTTAACAGTATCCTGCAAAAGAAAATATAGTATAGGCCCAACTTAAAATATGAATATAGAAAAAGATGGGGGGGTAAAGACAACAGAGAATCTGAGGGATCTCCTGTACAATTTTTCCAAACCTTTCAAGTTGTCTTTTGTTTTTTCCTGAGAAATCTCTAGAATAGACAATATCAGCAATATTGTTCTAACGGGACACAAACAAATTTGGTTTTCACAACTGTGGAGAAAAGAGGTTGCTGTGACACTGAGTGGATGAGGCCAGAAACGCAGGTCAACATCCTACAATGCACAGCGCATGCTCTCACAATGAAAAATTATCTAAAAACAAAATTTAAGAAGACAGGATTTAAAATACTGTTCAATAGGTAAGCTTCATCATCTACTAGAATAAGAATGCTCATCTGAATCACAAACAATTCAGAAATATATTATTATGGAACTCTGTGTAAGAAAAAATAAAACACTAACTTTATTCCTCTTTTCTAAACCTAATAAACCATACCATCCAAGCATTACAATGGGTGTGCTTTACTTTTAGTAGAATCTTCATACAAGATGTTCACCAACACTTGGTTAACAGCCACTGTTCAAAGAAAAATTGGAACATAATTTCTGATATTATAGTCTATGTTACACCTAGGGTGTTGAATTTAATGCATATGGAGATTGGTAATCATATTGGCAACAAGTAAAAGAGACAGACAGAACATAAAATTTTAAATTGGTTATTCCACATTTGTGGTCAGTTGCTTGTGTTTTATTTTGTCATATCACTGCAATGTGACATGCATATCTGCCTGGTTACTTTTTCTATGCAATAAACTTCTCCAGGGCAAAAACTGGGTATTGTTTATTTCTGCATGACAAACCAAAGACAGAGGAAAGCACGTAGAAATCTGTTAGATGTTTGTAGAATAGTGGCATTTTGCTCTGTGGCTACAATATTAGGACTTTTGAAGTTTTTGTTTATGCTCCCCATCCTTTCTTTCACTAGCTACTGTGAATAGTCGTATTTATTGTGTTAATAATTCTTACTCTATTACGTAAATTATCTCATGTAATTCACAAAAATGCATTATTCTCACAAGAGATACTGAATCATAGAAAGACTGAGTAACTTATTCCTCTGAAGTGACTTATATGGCAAAGGACGCATTTATCTTATCTCCTGTCTACTTGACCAAACTTTACAATATTACTTAAGTGTGTGTTATTATTTTGTTACTCTTTTAAATAACTTTTCTGTGAACTCTGTTATAATAGCCCATGTTTGAAATAAGCCATAATAGAAAAGTTAGAAGTAAAATGCTTTGAAAAGAAGAAATATAAAGTAATGCATACCTTTATTTTCACCTATTTTAGTATTTGTTTTAATTTATTTCATTATATTTTTAAAGTTAAAGTAGAAAATGACTGACTTATTTTGGTTTATAGAGTCTTGTTGTTCCCCTAAATAATTTATTTGAATATTTTTATTAATGAAAACAAGCCAGAATTAAGTAAGACAGGAGACAGAAAAGAGTACTATCTTACAGTCATAAGACACATTCAAGTCATCTTTGTTCATTTAGCTGTTTTCAAACTACAAAACTATATATCCAGAGAATTTTGGTAATAGTTAAGGTAAAATTTAGATGGGTCATTATTTCAGTTTTATAACAACTTCAATATATTAATTAAACACTCAGCAGAAAATGACTTAATTTAAGGGACATTACATTAAGTGTAATTAGACAGAAATTATAAAGACCAAGTATTACATGCTTTTAGTCACATGTGGGAAAAAAACAAGTTGATTTCATGGAGGTAGAAAATATCATGGCAGATCATTGTAGGCTGGGAAAGACATTAAGCAAACAAATGAATGAGTAAAATAGGTTAAAAAATACAGTTAGAAGAAATAGTTTATAAAGTTTGACTGTATAGCAGGGAGATTATAGCTATAAATAATTTATTATATATTTCAAAATAATGAGAAGTTTAGATTTCAAACATTCTCGACAAACAAATGCTACATCTCTGCAATGACTAATATACCAGCTACCAAGATGTCAATTAAGAATTTGGTCATTGCTCATCGTGCACGTGTATCTAAATATCATTTGCACTTTGTAAATATGTAAAATTATAATGAACCCATTTTAAAAAACAATAAATGGAGGTTCATTTCAATAAGAAATTTTACTGAATCAGGCCATTTCTGAATTGTAAAAAGCTCTTTCTCTCAATACTCTGGGACATTGTGGTCTAAATTCTGAGTTTGGAAGTGCTTGCGACATGTTCTTGGGCAGACTGAAGCAATGGCACAAAACTCACACATGACACTCTTCAGCACTGGGTGGAAATTTTGATCCACAAAATTCCTGGATGCCATGAAACAGTATGTACAATTTGAATGATAATTACAGCCATGTCTTGCCTTGGTGTTGAGACTGCTTCTATGACTGAAGACCATAAAATAATTTAAAAATTTGCAACACCTATAATACATTGGTGAGGAAGTGCTCAGAAGAATTCAAAAGATAACATAAAAAATATGTTATCACAGAAGAGTAAGGATGTGCTCATCCTATTCAAGAGCAAGTAGTCTCTTATTTTCTAGGATCAAATTTGGAACCACCTCAGGAATTACTGGATCCCACTGTCACATGGGCAGTTCCCTTTGAAGAACTCCCTATTCATCACTAACAACCTGCTTGGCTGACTAATGTCAGTTTAGAATGGGAGAACAATGTTCCATTTAGCAGGCTTTCATAGAGAACAGAAATGAAAAGACTAGTTGAAGGTGGAATGAGCAAATTAGCTCAATGACCGAACAGCAAGCTGTTACTTTATGAGTGATTAAAAATATTAAGCCATTATTTTTTAAAGGGATTTGCTTGAATTCACGGGTAGTAAATAATAACCAGTGTCCTGGACATGTAAACAATAGGAAACTGGACTAACAAGCAGATGAAAATATGTGACACATGTACATTCAACAAGCTGTGTCACATACTAGCACAGCTGCTTAATAGTTAAAATCTAAGTGGTATGTTAAAAAAAGGACATGTTGGTATCCATTTGAGTAATCCTCTGCAGGATGATTGGGAAATAATTAGAACCAGCAATTGGACATCATGATGTATTCCCTTGAGGTGGCAGCATTGTAAATGTGCAACAGTAATGCAGAGTCAGAATTAATCTACATATATTCCTCTTGTACACTCTAAGGAACAGAAATTCAAAAATCTATGTCTAAGCCAGAAGAGAAACATAGATTGCAAATAACTACGGCCCAAACAGAAAGACCTTTAACATAGCTGGGTTACAATACACCATTATCACTAGTGCTGACAGTGTATTTATAGGTCTTGACTAATGTAGACTGCACTTTGCATTCTTAGTGATGGATACTAACAATTATAATATAAGAATCGAAACACAATATATTGTAAATATTTTGAACAAACCAATTGCTCTCTTTTAAACTATGTAACACATTTCCTGGCCCTTTGTGTCTAAAAATAACCACAGAGATTTTACATCAAAACAAAACATTGTATGAATTATATAAAATCAGAAGAGGCTTACATTTTAACTGAGTCCTACAACCAATAACAAAAGTTTTAAAATAATAGAGAAATAAATTATGACAATTATTGCTTTTCAGAAAAATTGTGACTATTAATCTGGCAATTTAATCAGAAATCTTGGTGTAATGGTACTTCAAACTACTGTGCATTCTGATGATATGCACTTCACTGGCATTACATGAAGCAAAGTTTTAGCAGCTTCACCTAATGTATTCTACCAAGAAATACCTCAAGCACATAAAATATAATCTACTATGCTTCACACATATTGACATATAAAATTTTTGCATATTGGTTTTACTATTTTAGAATTCCTATTATAAATATATTGATATATTTTATCTCGACAAGGAATTGAATTATCAAAGATTAAATGTGAAGACCGTGTGTACAATTAAAGTCTGCTTGTTTTTGACTTTTTTCCCCCACTTTATGTTTATTCTGCATATGATTCAACATTCTAGACATATGTGTCCAACTTGTAATTTGAAATCTTCAGGTGTCCCATGTGGTTTTAAAGTGGAGTCTGCTGAAACAGATTCTTTTTTCCATCAGTAAATTCCACTACTATTCCCTCAATTCATCAGATCACATCCCAAACATAGGTCTCACCATCTCCTTGCTGCTGCTCCACTTCCTCCAATATCCAATTATCAGCACGTGCTAATTCTTACTCATAAAGATCTCACCAATCTGTCCCCACACATGTTCACACTGCAGTTTTCCTAACACAGAACAACTGCAAACTTCTTCTACCGATAATCTTGAATACTTCCTTACCATGGTCTATTGTTATAGCCAGTGAGACACTTCTAATTTAATCCATCTGTGATCATGTAATGGTTCATCAGATCAAACTGAGTATTTCACATGATTACTAAGAAGACAAGTTATGTCAATACTAAGTTTGTACCCACTAGTTACTGTGTTAAAAAAAAAAAACACTTAATAATCCCATCCTTTCATCCTGCAAAATGCTTTTTCCTCTTCAAATCTAAGTCACATACTTTCTGTAATATGCTTCAGAGAAGTTTGATTTTTATTTTGTTTATTCTAATATTTTGTATATCACCAGAACTGTGCATTCAGTGCTGTATTTCCAGAACCATAATTAACACCCATTTAAAGTACTTTATCTAATTCAAAAAGCTCTATTAAGAGAGACTGTTAAAAATAAGGTTGGTATTGTAACTCACTTTCTGAGGTAAGAAAGCCTTAATTAAAGGAAGCTACTTAAATCTTCATTTACCCATCATCCTTAAAGGGAATATCAATTACTCTTCATAGAAATACTAGTATGTTTGATTATATGGTACTTTTCAGGGCCTTACAGGTAATTATACACAATGTGATACAAATATGTAGTCTCACTGTTCTCAAATTCAAAAGTTTCTAAAACCCAATACACACTGTCCTAATGACTTAAGATGTGTGAGTGTATGAGTGTTGGTAATCAAAATTACTCTGAGTTTATAATGTAAACCAACAATGCATTTTGCGTGAACAACTAATGTCTCAAATTCAATTGTGAAAAACAAAATTAGTAACTTTCATTTTTGGTGAAAATCCTGGTTAGTAAGTGATTTTAATTATATATCATGTGTGGATCCTGGGACCTAGACAGAAGTGCACATAAAGTTTGATTTTTCAGGATCTAGCTCCATGTGTCCCAGGCCTTACCTATCTGTAAAGTGCACAGTAGACCACCTTGGAACATTTAACTAACCTAGTGTCTAACTTGTATTGTTCAGACCATCTGTTTACATTGTGACAACACTTGAATTTTACCAATAATTCTTAAGACAATGTTCATTTCTTAACATCACGTGAACTAAAAGATATTTAATTGCTTATTTTTAAGCCAATTACTTAGAAATTTTTTTTGTAGATATTACACACAACACATATATAGCAACCTGAACAGACAGAAGATTCAGAGATTTTTAATTGTCAGTTTCTTAATTGGATTACTGTTCTCAGGTTGGAGCCGTTAGAGAAGCAGGGCCAGTAGCATGGATTTCTAGGGCCTAATAAGCAGAAACAGCTGAAGGTATTTAGCTCACTCCCTATGGAAGTCTTTTTCTTAGTGTCGGGTGTGAAGCAGTTTTTATATATTTTATGTGGCCAAGAGCATGCTTCTCATATTTATTTATATTTATTTATGTAATTATTTATTTATTTATTATTTATTTATTTTTATCTGGATGGCCTTGCTGTATTTTCTTTTTTTCAAATCTGGATGGCCATGCTGTATTTTTTTAAAATCACTTTTCAGATTTATAACTATTATTAGCCATCTCATACCGTGTATTTTCCACCTAGTTATTACCAAATCTCCCTCATAATGTGAATTAATTTTATACCACCAAAACTCAAAATGTTAGATAACACAATACATAACATGATTTTGAGAGGAAACTATCTCCTTTTAATTTTAGAATTTTCATGAAAAAACAGATGTTTGGGGGGTGTGTGTGTGTTTCCCAACACGGAGTCTGTGGCACCTATACTGTTTTTCCTCAGGAGTCCCATGCTATCAGAGGTTATCTTAGGGGTCCCTCATGCATGCATTAAGATTGGTTAGATAACAAAATAAAGAAAAATAATTTGGCAGACAGAGAAGAAAAGAGACCTTCTATTCCAGGAAAAAAGCTTTTAAATATATCCATAACTTGAATATCCACTTCTAATTAAACTGAACACTTTTCTAAAAAATTCTTTAAAAATCTCTTGTTACTTCACAAGCAGTTTAGATTTTTATCTTTTCAACTGTACATAAAGTAACCTCACAGATGAAACCAAAAAGCCTTAATTAGGTTACGACTTAATGGTGAGTGCACAGGGTATTTTTAGAGGAATGACAGGCAGCTTTTGAAACTGTCAGTGCAAAATTGTGACTGAGACAGTGAAAGAGAATTCCCCCAAACAACTTCATTTTGTTTTTCTACCCAAAGGTGTCCTTTCCCATCTCTGGGCTTAGACTGGACCAACTTTAGGAGAAGCTCATTTACAGTCTACAGTCTAAAGCAAATGTAATAACAACTGCTTCCCGAGGTATACTTCCCTCTTGACTGGGAACTAGAGCAAGAAGCTAGGAGCTGGAGGCTACTAAATTTTGACCCTCCCTAAACTGCTAGATTCTACTCTATATTCTGCTGTTATGGTCTGTGCTAAAGCATTTACCCATATAGAAATGGTTCTCATTAACTTCTGGACTTAAAATCCTCTAATTAAGAACTGTCTTAAGAGACAAGAGATTAGAAGCCTTAAGTGGATCAAATGGCAAACTTCCTGCCAGTGGAATATTATGGAGATTAACATGTAGCTACAGAACACCTCATATTTCTGATTGCTAGAGTTAGAAACTTTCCAAATGAGAAGATATTTAGAGCCTGAAGTTAAGAGTGAAAAGAACAAGCTGTGGTATTGCTGCGAAGAAAAAAGGAAAAAAGGTATACATCATAGAGAACTTCCATTTCCAAGATGTGGTTATATTGGCTTGGAAATGCTATGTACCTTGATGAGGATAGCGTTGAATCTATAAATTACTTTGGACAGTGTGGCCGTTTTCACAATATTGATTCTTCCAAACTGTGAGCATGGAAAGTCTTTCTATCTGTTTGTGTCCCTTCTTATTTCCTTGAGCAGTGGTTTGTAGTTCTCCTTGATGAGGTCCTTTGCAGCCTATGTTAATTGTATTTCTAGGTATTTTATTTCCTTTGTAGAAATTGTGAATAGCAGTTCATTCTTGATTTGACTCTCTTTAAGTCTGTTATTGGTGTTTAGGAATGCTTGTGATTCCTGCACATTGATTTTGAATCCCAACCACCTTAAATTTCATATGGAATCAAAAGAGAGCCCACATAGCTAAAACAATTCTAAACAAAAAGAACAAAGTGGGAGGCATCATCTACCCAACTTCAGACTATACTACAAGGTTACAGTAATCACAACACAATGGTACTTGTACATAACAGAGATATAGACCAATGGAACAGAACAGAGGACCTGGAGACAACACCACACATCTACAACCATCTGTACTTTGACAAACCTGACAAAAACAAGCAATGGGGAAAGGATTCCCTGTTTAATTAATGATGTGAGGAAAACTGGCTAGCCATGTACAGAAAGCAGAAACTGGACCCCTTCCTGACAACTTATACTAAAATTAACTACAGATGGATTAAAGACTTAAACATAAGACCTAACACCATAAAAACCCTAGAGGAAAAGCTAGGCTAAACCATTCAGGACATAGGCATAGGCAAGGGCTTCATGACTAAAGCACCAAAAGCCTTGGCAACAAAAGCCAAAATAGACAAATGGGATCAAATTAAACTCCAGAGCTTCTTTACAGCAAAAGAAACATCCTTAGAATGAACAGGCAACCAACAGAATGGGAAAACTTTTTCAATCTGCCCATTTGACAAAGGGCTAATATCCAGAATCTACAAGGAACTAAAACAGATTTACACACACACAAATACAAACAAATCAATTCAAAAGTGGGTCAAGGACATGAAGAGACACTTTTCAAAAGAAGACATATATGAGGCCAACAATCACATGAAAAACTACTCATTATCACTGCTCATTAGAGAAATGAAAATCAAAACCACATTGATATACCACCTCACTCCAGTTAGAATGGCCATCATTAAAAAATCTGGAGACAGCAGATGCTGGAGACAGAAACTCCATTTGACCTAGCAATCCCATTACTGAGTATATATCCAAAGGATTATAAATTGTTCTATATAAAGACACATGCACGTGTATATTCATTGCAGAACTGTTTACAATAGCAAAGACTTGGAACCAACCCAAATGTTCATTAATGATAGACTGGACAAGGACAATGTGGCACATATAAACAATGGAATACTATGCAGCCATAAAAAATGATGAATTTGTGTTCTTTGTAGGAACATGGATGAATCTGGATACCATCATCTCAGTAAACTGACAAAAGAACAGAAAATCCAACACCACGTATGCTCACTCATAGGTGGGTCTTGAACAATGAGAACACATAGGGACATGGATGGGAGCATTCCACATTGGTGTCTGTTTGGGTGGAATAGGGGATGGACAGTGAGGGTTAGGGGAGTTGGGGGGGGGGGGGAGGAACATGGGGAGAGATGCCAGACACAGGTGACTGGGGGATGGAAGCAGCAAAAAACACTGTCATGTATGTACCTATGTAACAATTCTGCATGTTCTGCACATGTAACTGAGAACCTAAAGTGCTATTATATATATATATTTTTTTTTTTAAAGAAATGCTGTGTACTCACCAGAGAAGCAGAGTAGCAAGTAACCACACAACAAGAGAAAAGTAAAATCCTCTTTCTAGACTGCACAAATTTCTGCACATTTTGCCCAGAGAAAAAGAAAGAGACTACAGATAGAGAAGAAGGCTTTTACAGGAGAATAGTTAAGAACTCTCTGTAAACCCCCGAAATGATCTTTTTGAGGGTGCATCTAGTCCAGAGGCTTTTGAAACATGCTAAGGTGTGCCATAACTACAAATTAACAAGCTGTGGGTTGTGGGAGGTTCTCTGTATTCTCTCCAGCAAGCCTCACATCCATGTCTTAAGTAGGGCAGCCAACACTAACCGGCTGATAGATGCTCATTGATATATTTATTTTAATAGAGATGCTAAGAGTGCCATAGAATGATAGAACTCATTTTAAGCTTGATCTTGTATTCACCATTTTGAAGAAGGCTGTACCTTGGATTTCCACCCCCTGCATCAAGATGATACACCTCTGATGCATGGAGGAACACCAGGTCTTATGTCTTATGCTTATTGGATAAAACAATGCAGACCTACAGGAAGTGTTTGAAAGGAGCAGAGAGTTTAGTAGGCAAGAATAAAGGGAGAAGAAAAAGGAAGAAACTTCCCTGTACAGATATGAGTTCAGGGGCTTTAAACCTGAAGAGAAAACCTCAAGTGAGAGACAAACCAGTTAGTTGTGTGAGGTTGGAGAAAGTGGTTTCTGATTTGTATAGGCTCAGGGGATTGATTTGTCCAGGCATGTCAGTGACATAGCTCTTGAATAAACTCATCTTCCCACCTTAGCTTTTTAATATGCAGATGCAGGGTGTCATGGTATTCTGCACTCATGGAGATATTTGGGGGCTGACATGATTCCAGTCGTATGTGGTAGCAAAAAGAAGAGGGCAGGAGTTGCCATGTTTGGGTGGACCCAGTTTCTAATGTCCGGCATTGGCATATCGGTTTGCCTGCTCAGCTGTAAGATCCAGGGCTATCCTGCTAGATATGAAACATTTCTAGAGCTACTTTAAAAGAAACAAAAAGTTTCCAAGGATCCCTTTCTCTCTTTATCTTCCCAAAATAATTTCTTAATAACTCCCATAACAGTTATGTTTCCATATTATTAAAATGTATTTTTTAAAATTTTATGTCATATGTAAATTTTTAATTTTTATAGAGTTTGATTGATAAATATGTATCCTTATTTCTTCCACATTTGTAGCCTGAGAAGGCCTTCCCTCAGATTTATTCTTAAAAGCTACAGCTGGACACAGTGGCTCATGCTTGTGATCTCAGTACTTTGGGAGGCCCAGGCAGATGAATCCCTTCAGACTGAGTTTGAGACCATCCTGGGAAACATATAAAGATCCTGTTTTTACAAAAAATTAAATTAGCTACACTTTGTGGGTGGTGGTGCAGGCATCTAGTACCAGCTACCTGAGAGGCTGAAGTAGGAGGACTGCTAGAGTCCAGGAGTTTCAGGCTGCAGTGAGCCATGATTACACCAGTGCACTCCAGGCTTTGTGACAGAGTAAGACTGATTAAAAAAAAAAAAGGAGGATATATAATGCAAAAGTTGATACAATATAAAACATAGATTTTGTAAACAGTGACTAGCAGTGGCTAAAAGCTCTAAAGCAAAGCTGTATAAATTGTGTCTTTTTAATGAATTTTTTCTTAAGCAATTTTTAAAGAATTGTCAGAGTATCATCAAGTTAAAGAGACTTTTATTGTGGAAACTCATGAAAGTCTGACATATATCACAAATTCTCTAGGTAATTATAGCCTTATTTCTAAATTTCAATTCTGCTCTTTTCATTTTGAATGAAGGAAGTTACCTGATTTACCATATTGTGTGGTTGCTTCTTGACTGGAGGGATGCAACCTGCATGGTACAAGAAAATTCACTGTGGATTTATCTTTGGGGGCCAGGAAGTGCTCTTCAAAGTCATTCTTTAGCCTCCTGAATGTCAGGGATACACTGAACAAAGTATGCAGGAATTCAAAGTCCCATGTTCTCACTTGTTTGTTGAGTTTTACCTCTCTTAACTGGGAGGCTCTTCCTCCATGTCTCCTCTTAACACTACAGCCACCAGATTCGAATATTATAGACTGTGCTTTGCAAAAATCTAAAGTCATTGGCTCATCACTTCATTTTAGAGTTGAGAAAGTTGAGGTCCTCAGAGATAAAGCTTTGCAAAAATCTAAAGTCATTGGCTCATCACTTCATCTTAGAGTTGAGAAAGTTGAGGTCCTCAGAGAAAAAGCCACTTGGATCTGCATCAGAACAAATAGTGAATTCCAAATTATCCCATTCATGATCTAGAAATGTTTGCACTATATAAGTTAGAGCTTTTCATACTATTCAGATGTTTGTACTGTACAGTTTGTCTACAATACATTCCTCTCCTCTGGTTTTGTGCCCAGCAGGGTAGAGGACAACGATTTAAAATGTTTTACTTAATAGATTTCTTGGCTTTACTTACTCTTCAATGCTAAAAGTAACTTGTAACAAGATAAGTTTGTAATATGTAGAATATACTGTGTGACTAGGTCTTTAACTAAATGTAGGTTTAATTGCATTATAAACATATTACTTGCTATCTGTCAAAGAGTGTTGTCCAATATGTAAGACAGGTGCATAATTTTAAGTGTCCTAGTAGTCACATAAAATCCATGAAAAGAAATGGGTGAAATTTGCTTTAATAATATATTTAAGCCAATACATTCAAAATATTATTTCAACATCTATTCAATGTAAAAAATACTGATGAGATAGTTTACATTTGCTTTTGCACTAAGTCTTTGAAATCTTAAGTGTTCTTCACATTTGAAGCAGATCTCAGTTCAGACTGGTCACCTTTCAATTATCAATGGCCTCGTGTGTCTGGAGAGTCCTGTGTTAAACAGCATTTGGAAAATACAGAAAAGTAGATGGAAAACATGTGTAAAGTCAGGCATACAACAGAAAAACCCTATCAGTGTTATTATCTACTTCTGTCAGCCTTTTTACCACTGTGCATAGTTTTTGGTGGGCTGAGATTGAACTCTGGGTTCAGATTCGCATTCTGCTGAGTGGTTAATTTTGATCCATAGTGGGTTTGAGGATCACTGGACTAATGGAAAAAGAGTCAGTAGGCCTCACTTTATTCCCAGTTATGCTGTTATATAGCCACCTATTCAGGTATATTGGGACTTGCTCTTTATTTGTAAAGTGAAGGCACTGAAGTACATGCTCTTAGAATCTTTTAAAGTTATTGTTTTGACACTGAGGTCATCTTTAAACAAAGTCCAATAAACAATTATTAGCCTTTGCACTTAGAGAGTAGAAAGAGACGCCAGTATTTTCTAACTTAAAGTGTATTTGATTTTTTTCCAACATTGAATGACGTTTTCAAACATGTAGAGAAGTTGAAACAATTCTGGTGAATACTTAGATTATACCTCCCATCTAGATTCAACTATTACATTTGTACTACACTTGATTAATTATTTTTACCTGTCCATCTATTCATTCATCTTATTTTTGTGTATTTCAAAGTATATTTCAGACACCTCTGCTTTCCCCTGAGTATGTTTTTCACTTTGGAACTAAAGGTCTTCCCACTTACATGCCTGACAATGCTTCTGGGTTCTAACTTGACAAGCTATTTCTTTAATAGTTGAGAAGCTTCAGCTTATTGATCTGTTTGCTTGCCCTCAGTATATCAAGTGTGAGATTTTAGAAATAAATACAAATGAATATAAGAGTAAAACAGAAGAGCAACTTTGGGCAGAAATGTGTCAAAAGGTAAGCTTTATGTTGTTACTGTTAGCAAGAGTAATCTTTTTTTGTTTGTCTTGGAATGCTGTAATCTTAAACGTATGGAAAAACAGCTAGAGCTTTTAATAAAGAATGGGTTACTTTAGTGTTGGGCATATTAATTTTTTATTTCTAATATTGTTTGTGCCTTTTGAGTGAATCCTAAAAATACTAAAAATAAGCCTATTTACCATACATTGCTTTGTCTCTGCTCTAATTTGTTTGTTCATGCAAACTTTGAGCTGTTGGCCCTAACAGGGAGAGATCAAACACATGTTAATGGTGTTTTATCTGGGCTCTGGAACCAAAAGCTTTTATCATTTGTAAAGCCATGTTAATTGTCCACAAGCTACAGACTTAGAGCCTCGTTTACAGAAACTACACTGAATAAAGGTAAGGATGTACAGGAAGTCTTAGTCTATTGGCTGTATTCACCCTCTGAAAGCAGCTCATGACCATCCCTAGCATGGTTGAATTGTGGTAACAGGCATGAGAATTCATTTTGTCTTTCATCAGTGAGTCAAGGTCTGCAGTTCTCTGCAGGTGGTGATTGATGTCTCAGGGGGTTACCCCCATGTGATCAACTTCTCTGATGCTGATCCTGATGGGATCAAAGTATCAGCTGGTGCTCTGTGTGAGAAACCCAGTGTAATGAGACAGGTGTTAGAAGACTAATTCCACAGCTGGTGCCAGTGTGGGGGAGACCAGGTGCGAGAAGACCCAATGTGAAGACACCCAAGGTGACAGTTGCCACAGCTGCTGCCTAAACTGCTGTGGGCACCACTGAACCCACCAATGTGACACCGGTTACAGCAGGCACTTGTATGTGGAGTAAACCAAAATGATCATCACTGTGAAGAAGAAATGGTGGACTCCCTGAGGACAGAAGGTGCAGAGACCAGGTGGTCAGGTCAAGCAGTCAGTAAGCCATTGGTACCCACTGGAGATTGTCAGGCTCTGAGAGGGATTCAGCATGGTGCAGCAGTTATTAGTGCAACAAAAATAGTATTAATCTCAACTGAATACATTAATAAAAGCTGCTGCTTTCCAAGGCTCACTCTTCCCAGCAGACAGCACGCTGGACATAAAGCTCTGGGAAGAAATAGGGAGAAATCAATCACTAAACCAGCAAATGGATAGCGAAAAGGACAACGGAGTGCTACAGCTATAAGCCCTTGCCTTAAGCCAGTAGAATTACAGAAGGAACTCCAAATTAAGTCATAGGTATTGAATTAAGAAGTAAAAATGTGCCCATTTATATGAAAGTGAAAGAAATTTTTATATAAGTATATGGAAACATATGCATAAAAGACTGATGAAACATAATCTTTGCTCAGGTGATAAATGACTGTTTTCAAAACAGTTTGCCATTTTAAGGTCCATAAACTTAGCCTGAAAATTCAATGACAAAATTTCAGCTATTCTGCCTGCAGCTTTAAGCACATAGTTAAAATATATTCTTTGAGTCTCTGCTTCCAGAGATGCTTTCAGATTTCCCCTTTAAACTTCATGTGACCAATTTCAGCTTACCATCTTAATAAATTATACAGCCAGTTGCTAGGTTACAATCCTGTTAGTAATTTGAAGAAGCATTGCACTCCTCCATACCTAATGCTTTAACAGTGTTACTGATGGATCAGGTAAACAAAAAACCTGTAATCTGACAAACACCACATAATTCAATCACCCAATCTAAATTTACTAACAATCAGAGAGCTGAGATTAAAGCCCTGATACTTTAACTTACAGCCTCTACCATAAAATCAATCAGCACATGGCTAGGATAAGGTGAAGCCTTAACAACTTTTTCTGATCAGCCCATAAAACAGTAAATGACTTAGCCTTTTCTGTTTATCTACTACAAAATCCTGAAACAGCTTTAATTAAGTCTAATCTCAAGCCCCAGATCACTTCTTAGCCCTTCAGCTTAAGGCAATAAACAAACAGACTTACAGGTGATGATATCACTGCCTGACAAAGACAGACAGAAATAGAAAGATTAGAGAGAGAAATAAAAAGAAAGAATAAATAAGAATAAAGATTAGAAGAAACAGAGATTAGATAGATTTAAAAAGTTAGGCTGAGGAAAGAGATAGTATAAAAAGAAAATTGTGAGGCAGAGAGAGAGGCAGAGAAGGCAAGACAAAGGAGATAAAGTAGGAAGTAAAGAAATATTAAGAAAGTTGTAAATATAAGAATGTACCTTTAGTAAGGAAGGTTAAAAAGCAAAGAAAATTAAGACATGTCTAAGTTTGTCAGTGAAAGCCATGAACAACATTGTGGAAGAAAAATTATGCAAGTAAGTTGTATGAATTCTTTGTTGGATGTCTAAGCAAAATTTTAAAACATTAATTGTAAAAGAAATACTGTGGGTAAACAGACTGTTTAAAAGTTAAAGAAATATCTTCCAGTTTTTCTGTGAGCTGGATGCTAAAATAATGGACAAGTTTTTCCAAATGCACTAACCTGCTCTTTTACCAGAATATACAAAAAGTCTCTTAGCATACACACAACCACTGGAATTTCAAGTGCACCAGCATCAGTTGAGAAACTATGTCCTCTTTTTTTTTTTTGTTTCTTTCTTTTTCCTTTTCCCTTTTAATTTTTTTAATGGAGTCTTGCTGTCAACCAGTCTGTAGTGCAGTGGTATAATCTCGGCTCAAGGAATCATCTGCCACTGTGTTTCAAATGATTCCCCTGCCTCAGTCTCCTGAGCAGCTGGAAGTACAGGCATGCACCACCATACCAAGCTATTTTTTTTTTTTTTTTGTATTTTAGTATAGAAAGGTTTTTACCATGTTGGCTAGGATGATCTTGGTATCCTGGTCTTGTGATCTGTCCACCTCAGCCTCCCAAAGTGCTGGTATTACAGGCATGAGTCACCGTGCCCAGCTGAGACTACAACCCCTTTAAAGGATGGAAAGAAGAAAAAGCTTGAGCCAGTCTAAAAAAAAGACCTTACATGATGCCACAAGCTTCAGACATCACCTGCTGAATTAAGAGGAGGATGACTAAATCCTGCTCCAAACACAGACATTATTCACTCCAGATATCTTATTATTTTATTCTCTCACTTTGCCAGCAACGTGTACCTGCTACACTCTATCAATGCCGTCTTCTAATCTACCTTTTTTTCCTGCCCTGTAACTTAAACTAACAGCTTCTTCACAGCTTCTAACAACTACTGCTTGAATAAAAGAAATTAACATACTCCCAGTAAAGTTCATTAATAATGGGAAACAGTAAACTAAGATGCCTGTAACATTACAGGTTAGACACAAAAGATTCATAGGTATGCTTATGGCTTTTAGAGCCTCAGCCATAGTCCTCCTGGCAATTGCCAGCATTGCAGTGGCCTTTATTACTGAGTCAGTACAAACAGCTACCTTTGTGGAAAAACTGACAAATAATGTGTCAAATGAACTTATCTTGCAGAAAGGTATAGATCAAAAAATTATTGCCTTTCTGCATGCCCTCAAGGCTGGGGTGAGCGACAGGGTGCGCTGGCATTCTGACAGCAATTAGGTTGCAACTGGGAACATAATCATGTTTGTGATATTTCTCTACCATTAAATCCATCAGGACATGGCTGTGATGAGGTGAAAAAACACCTCTGTGAAACCAGTCAGGACAATTTAACAGCAGATGTAAAGTAAGTTAAAACTAAAATTCTGGAATCACTTCACATCACAAATCTATACACCCAACAAATGGCTATATGAAAAGCCATAAAAAATCATCTCTTCTGGTAAGACCTCCAATTCTAAGAATCACTCTTTGACTGGAAAAGAATGTTACTAATTGTACTCATAATGGTCTCATGTTATTTATTAATTCTAGAATGCAAAGCTGGAATAAACGCAAACAGCACTTTACCTGAGAGACCCATGACTGAATGTCACAGTGACTGGCAGACAACAGAGCCTAATTTTGTTAAAAAAAAAAAAAAAGGGGGAAATATGATGACATTCACTTGGGTGGGTGGTAAAATATTAGAAAAATATTAGGGAAAGTTACAGATTATAATATCAAAACTTTTGGAAGACTAAAAGGTTTTGCTGGGACATGCCAAAGAGAGCTGGTTCATTGTGTTAGCATAGGGAAATGATAGGGATAATAAAAGGCTTTCCTAGTTAAATCTGTTGACCCCACATTCCTTTGTCTCTGATAATTTGTTTGCTTATGCAAACTTTGTGCTGGATGGTCCTCTCAGGGGGGGAGATCAAGGGGAAATTGTCCATTAATGGTATTTACTCTGGGTCCCAGAACCAAAAGCTTTTATCATGTGTAAAACCATTTTTTTTAAACCATGTTAATTATCCACAAGCATGTTGACTTACAACCTCTGTTATTAAATCTATACCAAATAAAAATGAAGATGGACAGGGAGTCTGGGTTGGTTGGCTTCACTCACCTTCCAAAAGCAGCCAATGAATATCCCTAGTCCACTTGAATCACTGTAATGATGTGAGGGTGCATTTATTCATCTGTCCTTGAGTCGGGTTCTGCAGGTCAGACCTTGAGGGTGGTGATTGATGTCTCAGAAACACATTCTAAATAAGCACCATCTTCTCAGCAGATTAGAGGGTCCGATCCCCGGGTTTTAAGAGCAGCATGGAGGTGCAAAGTAGCTCATTTGAGTAAAAGAAGAACTGAGATCACTTGTATTGAGGGCTGGCTGTGGTTCAAGTAGCTGGAATTAAGAGATACCAAATCACATCCTTGTATGTGAGTTTTCTGTTAAGCTCTGGGGGAGGAATTGTAAGTGTCTCTCTCCTGCTCCTTTCAGTAAGGGCAGAAAGATGAAGATGTTTAAAAAGTGAAATATTGCAAATCCTACTTTGTTTGACTTGAGAAAGACTATAAAATTTAAGATTCTGGGGCTCTCTTGGGTAGTGAAGGGAAGCAGAGGAGAAAAGGTGGCTGCAAACCTAGGGGGAATGTAGATTAATTGGCAGCCTCAGCAATCAAAGCCTAGATCTGGAGAGACAGGCAGGTGGAAGAATAAGAATGGTCCAAGAGTACAGAATTGCAAGATGAGGTTTCTGGTGTAAACTGGAAACCAAATGCAGTTTGCTGCCACTGGAGGCAGCCATTGAAATCGGAAAGGGTCAAGGTCCCTAGAGCAAAAGTCACCAGAGTTGTAAGGTTCATCCATGGGACCGTTTGATCTCATCATTGGGAAAATAACTAGACAAGAGATGGTGAGGCTGATGAATGGCAGGAAGTCTGTGTCAGCAAATGGGATTGGATCTATTCTCTTAAGAAATCATGTTCTTTTTCCAAGGGTGTGTCTTAGACCAGACTGGATTTATAGCAATATTTTCAACAAACATCCAGAACTGATGTTGTCAGATGTTAAAAGTAGGAAGGCTTTCCCCTAGCTTCCAGTCTTGCTTGGGGCTTCTCAATGAGGTCTACTTATTTTGTGCAAAGGACACCCCCCTCTAAAATTTTATATACCATTTCTGGAAATTGGGCATACTTCAGCTATAAAAATGAATGTTGGAAGCACAGATTTTTGAGATGATTGGATTGTGTTTAGACTTATAATTTTATATTCAGGTTAGGTGACTGAGTAGATTTCTGTTTATTTAACTGCCAGTATCTGAAGGCTTTGAGGAAGATGTTCATCCTCATAAAAAGCAAAATTCTTGTATTCCATTTCCCGGAATGTCAATCCGCTTCTCTCCTTGATGAAACCATACTGCCTTTAAACACCCAGCTTTGTTGTCACCCCAATAAAACCTTTCCTGACTTCCCATGAGCCATTCATTTAGAATTCATTCCTGCATGCAGTCTTTATTTACCTCAGTTATAGAATAATAATGTCATATTGTAACTGTTTCTCCCTGATTACACTTTGAGGACTTTAGAGATGAGGACTATATCTGTCTGCCTTTTTATATCTAGGTCTCAGTATGCTGCTTGACATGTGATAGGTAGTAAATTTTGCTCTCTGTAAACATAAATGGAAGGATGGCCCATTCATTTAGGGATTCATGTGAGCTTCCTAATGGTGAGTCAGTTCCATGAACTGAAATATTCAGATAGGACACCAACTAAAAAACATAGGGATTTTTTTTTTTTTGAGTTTTATTTCTAAATGCACATTTTATTTTTTTCTTCCTGAAGAACTTACCAAATTTTTGTTAAGGAATCCAGCTGTGGTAGCTCATGCCTATAGTTCCAGAACTTTAAGAGGCTGAGGTAGGCATAGTATTTGAACCCAGAACTTCAAGACCAGTCCAGGCAGCATGGCAAAACACCATCTCTACAAAGAATACAAAAAAATTAGATGGACTTGAGGTCTCTTCTTGTAGTCCCAGTTACTCAGAAGGCTGAAGGAGAAGAATCCCTTGAACCAAAGAGACAGAGGTTGCAGTGAGCTGAGATCACAGTGCATTCCAGCCTGGGAAATAAAGCATGACGCCATCTGAATTTTTGGTTTTCTTTTTGATTAAGGACTGAGATATGTTCAACCACTAAGTAGCATAAATTGAATAAGAGATATTAGAAATATATGGAAATGCAGTTTAAAACAGTATAAAAGTGAATCAGTTTTTATGCAGCTAAAATGTCTAGTTGAGTAAGGTTGAAACATTGCTTTCCAAAACAGTTGAAAAGATTCAACTCAAGGCTGTTTCCTTTTCAGATGAAGTCTTACTCTGTCGCCTATGCTAGAGTGCAGTGGTAAGACTTCAGCTCGTCACAACCTCCACCACTCTGTTCAAGTGATTCCCCCTGATAAACCTCCCAAGTAGCAAAGATTACAGATGCCCATCACCATATCCAGGTAAATTTTGTAATTTTAGCATAGATGTGGCCTCACCGTGTTGTCCAGGCTGTTCTTGAACTTCTGACCTCAGGTGATTTGCCTACTTTGGCCTCTCAAAATGCTCAGATTACAAGTGTGAGCCATGACAACCATCCAAGTTTGATTTTTATGAAGGTAAAATTTGTTACACTCAATTTCTGTACTTTGCATTTTGTAATTTAAGAAGCAGTATATTGAAATCAGTTTTGCTTTCATTTCATTGTTTGCTAACAATTAATGTTGTTCTATACAGATTGAAACAACAAAATTTGCACTCAAAGTCAGCTTTTACTGAAAGATACAGATGTGCTAATAGGGAGAGAACCAGAGCCAAAGAAGAGAGTTGAAACTTTTGAATTTTAACTAACACATGTTCATTTTGGATATTCAGAATTAGGCGATTGCAAAGACTTGCTAAATATATTTTCAAATATTCTAATGTTTATTACCAACTTGAGTTCTTGTTTATAAAGGTAATGTCACCTAGCATTAGAAGATACAAATTAAGAGGAACAAACAGTAGGGTTTTGCTTTTGAAATAGTAAACATTAAGATGAAAAGCAGAATGAGATGTTGTCACCAGACTACAGTAAGACCACACAGAGAATTTCAGAGGCTATTAATACTTGAACATATCATATGTTTTGCAGTTCACTTCAGCCCTTCCGGTCTGATTGTTTTGTTTCTTTATGTGTATTAAATGAATTCCAAATATTTTGATCTGCAGTTTTTACTACATCTGTGCTCAAAAAAGAAATTATTGTAATCTGACATAACTTGCACTGTATATAAATTATTTCTCTTATATTATTCACTTTTTTTAAGTGCTCACAAATCTTTCATCTTTGTCTCTTACCTGAGATTGACAGCAAGTACACCTGTCTATCTATAGTTTGTTCAATCAGCCTTATTTACCATTGAGAATGTGCTATTAATTGACATTCATAGATACTCCAGGAACATTAGTTCATCAAGGAATTTGTATTCATCTTATTTAATGTTTTTTCTCACTTCTATAGGTTTGACATTTTAAATTTCAATTCTCTGCATTCTTTAATCTCTTTCTGTCAATAATGAAAAAGGTAAATTGATCAAGAGAGAAGGGAAAAACAAGGACCAACATTTGGGCAGAAAGAGTTCATCACTTCTTTACATCCATTTTTTCTGTTTCCTGTCTCTCAGAATAAATGTTGTATAACTCTCCATTGCTTTCCAGATCACCAGCAGAGACAGCTAATACACAGAGCCTTAAACTGTTCTTAGACTAGTCAGTGTTTTGTAGAACTTCTCAGGGTGATTATTAAATCTCAGCTCCTGTGAACCAAAGTCTCTAACTTGGGAATTGGTGCTACTGTGGATCTGAAGACTCATTATGAAGACTATTCCATTTTTAATTATTTGGAATCCCTGATTGACTCATATGTCTTTTGCCTTCTCTTTTGGTTCTTTTTCAATATTCCATGAATAGTTTTTTTTTTAAGGTTTTTTTTTTGTTGTTTTGTTTTGTTTTAAGAGACAGGGTCTTGCTGTGTTGTCCAGGCTGTTCTCAAACTCTTGGGCTCAAGTGAATCTCATGCCTCAGCATGTAATGTGCCATAAGGAAATGACTCAATTTATGTCCTCTGAGCATTTATTTGGGCCCTTTTTAATTGCCTACCTCATAATTTGTTATTGATATTTATATTATGTAGTACTTGCAAAGATTTCTTAAGGTTATTTTCAAACATATTATATTTTTAAACATGCTGCAGGGTTTTTAATCAATTTTGAAATGATGTATCTTACACATGTTTTCTAGGTCAGTTCCTATACCAACAGCTAAAATGAAGGTTTCTGTAGTTACTACATTTTTAGAAATAAGTCAACTGTGTATGTCAATTTTATATAGTCATGGAGCTAGTGAACTAATTGGTATTGTTGTGACAGCTTCCACAGCCCATATGTCTGGCTTTGGGAATCCTCATATGACACTGGCAAGTGTTGGGGTTTGAAGGCAGTTCACAACCAATGTGTTTCTTTTTCCATTTGTAACCAAAAGGAAAACTTGTAACAGCTGGGAAACAGAAGTGAAACTTTGAAAATGTGCTTTTGTGCATTGCTAATCTAGATATAATGCTCACCACACTTGTCTTTCAGGATAGTTATTAGTCCCAGGGCATGAAAGTTTTTACATTGGTTGCTAATGGGCAGATAGTACAAGTGGATTGAAAGTGACTTTCTAATTATCATTTGGAATTGAGTCCATTCTGTGCTATGTAAATTTAATTTTCTTCTTTGGTTTTGTGTCAGTTTAGACAAACTGAAAAGTGATTATTTCAGTTACTTTATGGCAACACAGCACTTCATTTGGTGTGATTGAACTTTATAGAATCAAGGCAGGGTTCTTCTGGACATATTATGTTCAGAAGTCATATCCCTAACTTTAGTACTGAGGGACTTTGAAGTATATGCAATGTCATGTTCAGTGTCCTCAGGTTCTCCTGCACCATAGATAAGCAGCTGCATTGATAATGTTCTTTCCAGAAAGATAAGAGATGAACTAATATTTAGTTGTTCTGATTCTCAGGTATCAACTTGAAATAAAGGATGACTATATCAGTGGAATTAATTGACTGATTGAAGATAAACAGCAGAATAAAGGTGATGTTTGGGTGAGGAAATAAGACCCCTCCCCGTTTTTTTTTAGTTCTGCTATAGTTTGTTACCTTTCTAAGTTGGATGTGTTCTATATTATAAAAGACATAGCTTACAGAGTATTGTTTTTACAAAATTCCACATTTATTCCTTGAGATTCTAAGTTCTGAAATTAGTAAAATACAGTAAATCAACTATAGTAGCTGAGTTCAGATATTTAGGAAAAACATTACATGGCACGTTTTTAGTTCAACAAACTGCAACTGTAATATGACCATTACTCCTTGGAAGTAGAAAAAGGAGCAAGGAGCCAGAAGTCATCAGTGTATTTCATAAACTAACCTAGTTACACCGTTTTGAAACTAGCAGAACCTGGGGGGTGTGACCTCAGACCGACGGGAGTGAAATAGTTTCTGATGGAAGAGAGTGGGAGCGTCCCAAAAGGGAAGTGACCTCTCATATAAGATAACTAACACCTTAACAACAGTTACAGGTAACAAATGGCCAAAATTAATTCTGGGATGAAACGATGATAATATTAGTTACAAAGTAATAAAAGTGTGTTTCTGTACTTGAATCTTCTATAAGGCTGTTTGTAACTGTGGGATTTAATTAGTTATCTCATAGATATTTAAGGTACATATTTGTTTCTGCCACTTAATAATCCATCAGCTTTAGCCAACTTTGGTATGCGACAGTTTTTCAGAAGGCTGAGGCAGGAGGATCACTTGAGCCCAAGAGCTTGAAACCAGCCTGGGCAACATAGCAAGACCCTGTGTCTTAAACAAAAATGAAACAAAACCCTAAAGAAAAACAACAACAACAAAAGCTATTGATTGAATATTTAAAATGCACGAAAAAGAGTGCAAAAGATAAACAGATCATTCAGGGTTTCCAAATACTTAAGAGTAGAATGTGTTTATAGTAAAACTTCAGATCAATCATAACACCCATTTGCAAGACAGAGAGGTGGGTTCACAGGTGCTGAGATCTAGTTATTCTTAGAAGTACTGCAAAACGCTGACTAGCCTAAGATCAGTTAAAGCCTCTAGGTATTAGTTGCTTCTTCTGGCAGTCTGGAAAGCCATAGAGAGGTAAACTATATTTGTTTAGGTTATATGCTGAGGAGAAAAAGGAGTAGAGAAAATGTAGAGTAAGGAATCATAGACTTGCTCTTTCTAAATATTGTTCCTTTTCTTTCTCTCTTAATCAATTTATTTTTTTTTTGTATTGCCAAAAAGAGTAAAGTATGCAGAGATTTACAATCAAACAAATCAAACCTATAGAAGTGAGAAAACAACATTAAATAAGATGGAGGCAATTTCTTTAATGAATTAAGATTTCTAAAGTATCTGTGTGTGTCTATTTACAGCATATTTCCAATGGCATAAAAGGCTTACTGCAAAAACTATAGACCAGTGAGTTTGCTGTCAATCCCATATATGATCTGGAAAATAAAACATTTGTGAGTACTTTGCAAAAGTGAATAACACAAGTTCTATTATAAAGACACATGCATACATATGTTCATTGTAACAGTGTTTACAATAGCAGTCACTTGGAACCAACCCAAATCCCCATTAGTGATAGCCTACATAAAGAAAATGTGGCACATATACACCATGGAATCTATGCAGCCATAAAAAAATAGATGAGTTCATGTCGTTTGCAGGGACATGGATGAAGCTGGAAACCATCATTCTCATCAAACTGACACAAGAAGCGAAAACCAAACACTGCATATTCTCACTCATAAGTGGGTGTTGAACAATGAGAAAGCGTGGACACAGGGAAAGGTATATCACACATTGGGGCCTGTTGAGGGGTGGGGGGGAGGCTAAGAGATGGGTAGCAAGGGGTGAGGGGATTGGGGAGGGATAACATTAGGAGAAATACCTAATATAAATGATGGCGTTATGAATGTAGCAAATCACCATAGTATGTGTATACCCATGTGGCAAATCTGCACTCTCTACATATGTACCCCAGAACTTAAAGTAAAATAATAATAATGATAATAATAATAATAAGTAAAGTACAAAGCAATAGGGGAATAATTGGAGTGGGATCAGTGATGAAAGTAAAAATGTAAATAAAGAGAAGGGCCTCATATGGATGAAAGAGTATATCTTTATGTGATCTTTTTAAATTTAATTATAAACAGATGAGTATATGATAATAAACACCATCAGGATAATTATGTTGTAACTGGTGTAAGCAATTCTTACGTACCCGAGCTAAAAACATGTAAATATAGTAATCCTTTTGTAGCTGTAGAGGACTGGATCCAGAACCCCTATGGATAACAAACTCTGTCTGCTGAAGTTTCTGATTTAAAATGATGCAACAACAACAAAAATGTATTATGGTAGCATAAAAGCAAACAGGCACAAAACCTACAAAAGGTAAATGGCAGTTTATTCAATGAACAGTAATTAAGTAGCTGAAGTAAAAGTAGGACCCTTTCTCACCATATTTAAATTCAAATCACAATTATTCTGTTGGTAACATTTGAGAAGCCTGTGAAAAAACAAACAAACAAAAAAACAGCAAATAAACAAATAGGAATGTATGTAAATCAAAGTAACTTTCTGCACAGCACAGAAAGATATAAGCAATGTAAGAAGACAATCATTAAAATGGGAAAATATTTATAAACTTTATTTTACAAGCAGTTATTCAGAATATATAAGAAATTCAACAGTAAAATACTTCATTTACAAGGTACTCAAAACTTTTCTTATTAAAAAATAAAAATGGATGACAATTAAAGCATGTTTACTATTATTGGTCATCAGGCAGATCCAAATTAAAATCACAATAAGATAAAATGTAACCTGAGTTAAAATGATTATCATCCAAAAAAACTAAAAGCAACACATTCTGCTGATGGTACAAGAAAAAATAAGCTCTGTTTTTACACTCTTACTAAAAATATAGGTTAACATAGACATTATATTCTGCTCCCATCTCTAATTTTTCTACTCTATCCAGCCTGCAGTAACCACTATTCTGCTCTCTACTTGTATGAGAATTTTTTTTTATATTCCACATGTGGGTCAGATCATGTGACATTTGTATTCCTGCACCTTGCATATTTTACCTAATAAAATGTAAGAAGTATACATGGTACATGGTGTGATAAATAAAAGAAGATGATTTTTTTAATCAATAAATATCTATTATTGTGTGTATATACACACATACTTATAGTATATTTTTAATCCTTTTATTTATGAACATTCAGGTTGATGCATATATAAGCTAGTGTTCATGGTGCTGCAACAAACAAGGAAGAGCAAATATCTACCTGACGTGATAATTTTATTTCCTTTGACTGTATACTCATTGGTGAGGTTGTCCAATCATATGGTATTTTTCATTTGAATTTTTTGGGAAATCTACAGAATGTCTTCCTTACTGGTTCTCCTAATTTACATGCCCTCCAAGAAGGTGTTTGTGGCAGTTTCCATAGTTTACTTTTCTCTGTTCAGGGTAACATTTGTTTTTGTTTTTGTTTTTATCTCTAAAATTATTCATTACTATTGTAATAGAATTACTGAACTGAAGTGCCTTAATATATTTCCTCATGAGTTTTCATAGGGTTCCTTTGATAAAAGTGATGTTTCAGATATATATGTGTGTGGGTGTTTATGTGTGTGTGCTGGAAGTATCTATGTCATTTTCAGATAAATGTCTACTTAGATCTTTTGAAAATTTTTTAATTACATTGTTTTGGTTTATTGATTTGTGCCTGTATTGTCCTGAGGATTAACGCTGTATCAGACCCATAGTTTTCAAATACTTTCTCACGTTTGCAAAGTTGTTTCTTCACTTTGTTGTTTCTTTCATTGTGCAGAATCTTCTTAGTTTGATGTAATCACTTATATTTTGTAATTTGTTTTCTTTGTGTGTGTTTGGAGCCCTTACCTTATCCAAAAAAATGTGCCCAGACAAATGTCATAAATAATTTTTCTTATGCCTTTTTTAACTAATTTTGTGGTTTTTGTCACACATTAGTTTCAATTCATGTTGAACTGATATTTGAACATTACTTAAATAGAGGTCTAAGTCTGGCGTGGTGGCTTATATATGTAATCCAGCACTTTGGGAGACTGTGGATCACAAGGTCAGGAATTCAAGACCAGTCTGGTGAACATAGTGAAACTCTGTCTGTACTAAAAATACAAAAATTACCAGGGCATTGTGGTGTGTGCCTATTGTCCCAGCTACTGGGTAGGCTGAGGCAGGAGAATCACTTGGACCCAGGAAGTGGAGGTTGCAGTGAGCCAAGATCAAGTCACTGCACTCCAGCTTGGGCAACAGAGTGACACTTCATCTCAATTAACTCATTAATTAATTAAACATAAAATGGAAGTCCAGGTTTATGCACTTGTATCCAGTTTTCCTACACGATATATTTAAGTCACGATTTTATTAAGGCAGTTTGACTTTTTTCTCTTTTTCCCCCTGTGAAAAATCACTTGTGTAGATGTACTCAATAATTTTTGAGCTGTTTGTTCTGCTCCCTTTGTGTACATGTTTGTTTTTATTCCTGTACTATGATTTTTAAAAATATTGCTTTATAGCATATTTTAAAACATTGCTTTTTAGTTTAGTGTGGTGCCTTCAGCTTCAAGATATATACATACATTAACTAGGTGTTACAAGGTCTTTTTTAGTGTCATATATATTTTAATCATTTGTCCTTTTAGAGGGAGTCTTGCTCTGTCACCCAGGCTGGAGTGCAGTGGCCTGATCTCAGGTCACTGCTACCCCTCTGCCTCCCATATTCAAGTGATTCTCCTGCCTGAGCCTCTAGAGTAGTTGAAATTACAGGTGCCCACCACCACGTTGTGCTAATTTTTGTGTTTTTAGTAGAAATGAGGTTTCACCATTTGGCCAGACTGGTCTTCAAATAGTGTCTGCAAGTGGTCCAACCACTTCGGCTTCCCAATGTGCTGGGATTACAGGCATGAGCCGCCATGCCCAGCCTATTTTGTTTTTCTTTTCTTTCTTTTTTTTTTTTGGTTTCTGTAAGAAATGATTATTGATGGTTTCATGAGAATAATTTAATTTAATAGATTGCTTTGGCTAGTATCAACACTTTAACAATATTTATTCTTGCAAACTAGAAATATGGGATGGCATTATATATATACCATCTCCTAATTATTTTATCAGACTTTTATAGTTGTCTTTAAGGAGCTCTTCCACTTCGTGCTGCAGCTTATTTATAAAAGTTTTTGTGGCTAGGTGAATGTAATATTTTATTTATTATATAGCTCACAATTTGTGCATAGGAATAATACTAATTTATGTATACAAATTTGTTATATTTTGTCTTTGCTTAACTGCATTTATTCTAACTTTTTTTTGGTAGAGACAATTCATTTCTATAATTTATCAATTTATTGTTTGAGACAGAGTTTTGCTTTTGATGCTTAGACTGGCGTGTGGTGGTGCAATCTTCACTAACTGCAACCTGTGCCTCCGGAGTTCAATCAATCATCCTGCCTCAGCCTCCCAAGTAGCTGGGATTAAAGACATGTGCTATCATGTCTGGCAAATTTTTTTAAATTTTTTTTTGGTGGAGATGGAGTTCTTCATGTTAGAGAAGTTGGTCTCAAACTCTGGACCTCAGGTAATCCGCCTACCTTGCTCTCCCAAAGTTTTGGAATTACAGGCATGAGCCACCAAGCCCAGTGAAAAGTCTTCATATATAAAATTATTGGCTTGACATAGTGGTTCATGGCTTTAATCCCAGCACTGTAAGAGGCTAAAATATGTGAAATGTTTGAGGTCAAGATTTAGAGACTAGGCTGAGCAACATAGTGAAACCCCGTCTCTACCAAAAAGAAAAAAAAAACAAAAACAAAATTCGTCAGGCAGTTTATGAGCTTGTAGTTCAAGCTACTCAAGAAGAGGATAGGAAGGATTGCATGAACCAGGGGGTAGAGGCTTTAGTGTGCCAAGCTCTGGTCCTTGCATTTCAGCTTGGGTGAAAAAGCTAGATTCTGTTTCAAAAAATAATAATTGCAAGAGTTGGAGAGAGAGATCCAAGATGGCCAATTAGCAGAAGCTCAGGATTGTAGCTCCCAGTAAAAGCGCAGAGAATGAGTGTACGCCACATTTTCAGACAAATTTTTATTGCCCATGGACCAGGAGATTCCTAGTGGAGGAGCCCCATGTGTCGCCTGCACTACTCTTTTGGCTGGTGTGGCTGTTTTGCAGATGCCCCGGCGTGGTGGTTCTCAGTCTGCAGTATACAGGACTGGGTGACCTTTTGGTTGGTGTTTGGAGCTCCAGGAAGACAGTCTCCCATTCAGCTGATTGAAAAGTGGACCGAAGTGAGGAACCAGACTGGGAGATTCTAGCGTAGAAAAGCACCACCAATCTTAATGCCACTGTTTCAGCCAGCATAGTGGGTCACCGCAGGGGAAAGCTGGTCCCCCCCAGCAACAACAACAAAAAAACCCAGCAATTGGAACTGCTGAGGATTGAGAGTTACACAGCAAGCAGAGTTGAACCCGGGAAGGTCCACCTTGTGGGGGGAGGGGTGTGTGTGGAAGGAAAACTAAGAAACAGAAAAAATTTTACCACTAATAAGCTGGATGTCCACTCAGAGACCTAATCTGAAAGACAGCAATTACACAGATGACAGGTGGATAAATCCACAAAGATGGGAAGAAACCAGCTCAAAAAGGCTGAAAATACCCGAAATCAGAATGCCTATCTTCCTACAGAGGATCGTAGTCCCTCATCAGCAAGGGAACAAGGCCTGATGGAGAATGGGTGTGACAAATTGACAGAATCAGGTTTCAGAAGGTGCATAATAAGAAACTTCTGTGAGCTAAAAGAACATGTTCTAACCCAATGCAAAGAAATTAAGAACCTTGAAAAAAGGTTTGATGAAATGCTAATGACAATAGACAGTTTAAAGAGGAATATAAGTGAACTAATGCAGCTGAAAAACACAATACAAGAACTTTGAGAAGTATGCACAAGTTTTAACAGTCGAATTGATCAAGCAGAAGAAAGGATTTCAGAGGTCTAATACCAACTTAATGAAATAAAATGAGAAGACAAGATTAGATTAAAAAAAGGTAAAAAGGAATGAGCAAAGTCTCCAAGAAATATGGGACTACGTGAAAAGACCTAATCTATATTTGATAGGTATACCTGAATGCAATGAAGAGAATGAATCCAAGCTGGAAAATATTCTTCACTATCCAGGAAAACTTTGCCAACCTAGCAAGGCAGGACAATACTCAACTCCAGGTAATACAGAGAACACCACAAAGATATTCCTCAAAAAGAGCAATCCCAAGGCACATAATTATTAGATTCACCAGGGTTCAAATGAAGGAGAAAATACTAAGGGCAACCAGAGAGGAAGGTCAGGTTACCCACAAGGGGAAGCCTATCAGACTCACAGCAGATCTCTCAGCAGAAACCCTACAAGCCAGGAGGGAGTGGGAGCCAATATTCAACATTCTTAAAGGAAAGAGCTTTCAACCTAGAATTTCATATCCAGCCAAACTAAGCTTCATAAGTGAAGGAAAAATAAATTTTTTTATGAACAAGCAAGTACTAAGAGATTTCATTACAACCAGGCCTGCTTTACAAGAGCTTCTGAAAGAAGCACTATATACAGAAAGGAACAACCAGTATCAGCCATTCCATAAAACCCATTGGTAAGCTGCATCCAGACTCATCTCACATGCAAGGATATATACAGACCCTAAGCAAAGGGATGGAAGAAGATTTGCCAGCCAAATGGACAGAAAAAAAAAAGCAGGAGTTGCAATTCTCATCTCTGAAAAAATAGACTTTAACAGAAACCAAAAGAGATAAGAAGGACATTGTATAATGGTAGAGGGATCAATGTAATGGGAAGAGCTAATGATCCTAAGTCTATGTGTACCGAATACAGGGCACCCAGACACATAGGGCAACTTCTTGGTGGCTTACAAAGAGACCTGGACTCCCACACAATAATAGTGGGAGACTTTAACATTACATTGTCAATATTGGATAGATCAATGAGATAGAAGGATAACAAGGATACCCAGGACTTGAACTTAGACCTCGAACAAGTAAACTTAATAAACATTTACAGAACTCTTTACTCCAAATCCACAAAACATAAATTTTCTTCAGTAACACATCATATCTATTCTAAAAGTGACCCAATGGTTGGAAGTAAATCACTCCCCAGCAATTGCATAGCATTTCATAGGTTTAAATGAAATATTGGTTGGCTGTTTGTTTGTTATTTTCCTCCCTTATTCCTTCCTGTCTCCATTGTATAGCACAATTATTAATATAAAAGAGCTTTTCAATACTCAATTTTAGACAGCATTCTAGCCTGGGCAATAGAGCAAGATTTCTGTTCTCTCTCCCTCTTTTCCTCTTTTTCCCTTTCTTTCGTTCTCTTTTTTTTTCTTCTTTCTCTCTTACTCTCTTTTTTCTTTTCTTTCTAAAAAAAATAATGATAGTTTATTTTAAATGTAGGAAACTCGCTCTCTCTCTTCTCTCTCTCTCTCTCTCTCTCTATATATATATATATATATATATATATATAAATAATTAAATAGGTTAAAACTATTTTATCTGAAAATGAGGACTTTTTTGTTTGTTTGTTGTCTATCTGGGTCACTTTTATTTCTTTATCTTGTGAAGTTGTTCTGGCTGAGATTGAAAAGTATGTTATCAAAAGCAATAAAAGTGGAGGTTCTTCAAATCTCAAAAAAAATTGTTATTTCAGAACAATATTAGTTGTAGGTTTTTAAAAATATGTCTTCCGTTGTGTTGAAATGTGTACCTCCTATTTCTAATTTGATTTATGTTTTAATTATGGGAAGATGTTGAAATTTCTCAATTTGTTTTTTAACATTTAAAATAGTTACATGACTTTTGCCATGCTTTTATAACATAGGTTCTTGATGTGCTCTTTAGAATTTTCTATATATAAGATTAGGTCATCAGCAGAGAGGGAATATATACTTCTTCCTTTCAATTTAATGTCTTTACTATTTTCAATCTCACATAACTGCTATGGGTTGAACTTCTAATACTATGTTGAATTCAAATTATGAAAATGACCATTCTTGACTTGTTCTATCTAAGGCAAAAGCTTTCAACTTTTCGCCACTAAGTATGATGTTAGCTGTGGATTGCCATATGTAATTTTTATTGTATTCATGAAAAATTTTTTAAACATAAGTCTTTGATGGTTTGTACATTAGGTATTAAATTTTCCCAAATGTTTTTTCTTCATATATTGAAATGATGATATACTTTTGCCCTTGATTTCCTTACTTTAACATTAATTTTCATGTATCAAATCATCCTTGCATATATGATAGCGTAATTTGTGCTAGCCTAACTGACTCCATCTTAGCTTAGCTGTAAACTCCATTTTAGCCTCTCCCTCCCTGCCATTTCTCTCTTGGATGCACAGCTGGGTCATGCTGCACTCAGAGCCTTGTTAGCCACATCTTGCTTGGCAAGCACACCTGCTATTGTGAATACCTCTCCTTGGACCCTCCTTGGTGATTGACTGTATGGAAAGTGCCTTCCACCAACACCATTGATGATTGTATGGAAATACCCTTAGTAACCAGCAACTATGGGAACCTCCAGCCTTCTGGTTACCAGCTTCCTCCCACTAACTTGCTTGTTCTGCTTCTGTAAAATTCCACTTCAGCTAGACACACCTTCCCCTCTTTTCTAGGTTAGATATAAAAGGAAATCACATCTCCCTCTCAGGGCCAGCAGATTTTGAGTGCGAGCTGACAGTAAAGAACTCTCAATTGGAATTCAGAGCGTGGCAGTTTCCTTCTAACTCGCTTGGGTATAACACCTAAAGGTATATATCCACCTTGATTACAGTGAACGAGGTTTCAAATGTGACAGCTAATGTGTTTTCCTTGTAATGTGTTTAGGATTTTGCATTTGTCTTCAACAGGAATATTGGCCCACTGTTTTTATTACTAGCTGCACTTCTCCTTGTTTAGGTATAATAAACTGATGCCAAACTGATAGCAACTTCATGAACTAAGTTTGAAATCCTCCTTAATGTTTAACTCTTGGGGGGAAAGAGTTTGAAAAGAATTGATATAATTTCTCCTCACATATGTGGTAAAATTTAGCTGTGGAATCATCAGATTCTGAGTTATTCTTTGATGACAGACATACCAATACTGATTCAACCTCTGTGCGTGTGTGTCATCAACACACAGGGTTGTTTGATGTTTCCATCAAAAGCTTTTGCTGGAAACATTAAAGTTTCTGTAAGTTTCCAAATGTTAAAATTCTCTTTTCAATGAATGAATCATTAAAATTCAGTGTAAACATCACCAAAATAATATAAATATAACATAAACTTTGTCAATGTTCACTTAAACATTGTAGAAATTTACTAAGACTACATCTCTTCATGAGATTAGTGTCATCCTCCTATGGGATAATAAATATTCCCTCTTGCTAGAATGAGAAAGTGTAAACATCAATTCTATTCTTATTGAAAGATTGTTTTGCTCTTATAAATGTGCAGTTATTAATTTTGCTTACATCAGTAAGTTGTTAGGAACAAAGGGTGTTTTATTACAGTAACTTTATCAACTCTGTGAACTGTTTTTGGGTTCAAATCCTCCTAATCACACAACCACCTATAATCAAACATTATTTTCTCTTTTAATTCTGTTAAAAGAAAAAAAGGCTTTCTTAGGCATCTGTCACTCATAATAAGAGCCATTGTTTCTTAATTTCTGGGAATGCCAATATGCCTTTTTTGAGATTTATTTAATGACTATTAATTACATAATTTACTTAGCTTTATTTTTTACATTTTGCTTTAAGTTCTGAGATACATGTGCTGAAAGCACAGGTTTGTTGCTTAGCTATACATGTGCCATGCTGATTTGCTGCACCTATCAACACTTCACATAGGTTTTAAGCTCAGCATTCTTTAGGTGTTTGTCCGAATGCTCTCCATCACATTTATGCTAACCTCCAGGAGATTCTCATCCCCAAAGGGATCAGGTGTGTGGTGTTCCATCCCTGTGTCCATGTGTTCTCATTATTCAGCTTCTCCTTATGAGCGAGAATATGTGGTCTTATATTTTCTGTTCCTGTGTTAGTATGTCTAGGATGATGGTTTTCAGCTTATCTTATTGGTGATTAGTTATAGTTTTTATTTTGTTATCATTTAATTTTAGTAAATATATACACCAAAAAGCTTAATATTTCTTCAGTGTTATTGAATTGGTCTTATGTAAGCAATTGCTTATGCATAGAAACAACTGTAGCCATTGCAACAGTTCTCTATTGTAGTCACTGTGTCTATGGTATCAGTTGTTATGTCTAATTTTTTATTTTATATTTATTATTTGAATAGTCTGTCTTTCGTCTTTTTTATCCTTCCTAAAATTGTGTCAACTTTGCTTTTCTTTTAGTAAACCTACTCTTAGATTTCTTAACATTTTGTACTAGAGATCTTAATTATTTCATTGTTGTTCTGATCTATTCCTACTGCTAACTTTGGGAGTTAGGTTGTTTTTTTGATATGGTGCTTTGTGTTGATATAGACATTTATTTATTTAAAAATTCCATATTGTTGTTTATTTGACCTATTGATTGTTTAATTCGTTTAATACAAATGTAGTTGTGATTCCGTTATGCACACATATTTAATATGGCTTCTATTTTACAATCTGCTTAGCCTTGTATGCTGAGGTTGTAATAGAAATTATGTTAATGAGTAATTCCACATGCAATTAAGAAAATACAGGACTTCTACAACTGATTGATGCAATATTCTATGAATGACTGCTAAGTTCATTTGGTCTGAAGAGTAGTTTCAGTTGGATAATTTGGCTACTTAATTTGGGCTTTGCTAATTTGTGTTGATTCCCCCACTAATATTGAATTGCAGTAGATATCTCCCTTGAGATCTATTAATGTTTGCTACATTTATTTACATGTTTCAATATTTGGTGCATATATATGTATATAATAGTTACATAATCTTGATGTGTTGACTCTTTCTTATTATATAATGTCCTTCTTTGTCTCCTTTGCAGTTTTCACCTCAACTCTGTTTTGTCTGCTTTGAATACAGCTTTGCCTCCCTTTATTGGTCTGTGTTTGCACAAATGCAAACATACATTTCTATTTCTTTGCTTTCAGCGTTTATGTTTTTATAAGCAAAGTAAATACCTTGAGACAACATAAGTTGAGTCTTCTAATATGGTCTTTTAATATAAATGTTGATTTAATACACTTAATGTTAAGTTTAGTGTAAATATGAAGGGTATGCAGCTTTGTTACACAGGTCAATGTGTGTCATGAGGTTTGTTCTACAGACTATTTCATCACCCAGGTTTTAATCCTTGTAATATTTAGTTACTGTTTCTGGTCCTCTCCTTCTTTCTATCTCCACCTTCTGGTAGACCCCAGGGTGCATTCTTCTCTTCTATCTGTCCAGGTTTTCTCATTTCTTTGCTCCCAGTTATACATGAGAACACGAAGTATTTGCTTTTCTTTTTCTGTGTTAGTTTCCCAAGTATAATGGACTTTAGCTTTAACCATATCCTTGAACAGAATAGAATCTGATTATTTTGATGGCTGGAGATTGTTCTATGGCATATATATCCCACATTTGCTTTATCCAGTCTATTATGATAATCCAAGTGGGCATCAGAAGATATGGCAAGATGTTTCTTCAAACAGTCTGCTAAACCTTTTATTCTTTAATTCCAAGTATCCACCCCTTTCTCTTTCTTCTCCTTTAATTCTTTTTAGTTTTGCACATAACCAGCCATACCACAGCACCAGCTCACATTCTTTTCCTTATTTTTTTTTATTTTTTTTTTTATTGCATTTTAGGTTTGGGGGTATATGTGAAGAACATAGAAGATTGTTGCATAGGTACACACATGGCAGTGTGATTTGCTGCCTTCCTCCCCCATCACCTATATCTGGCAATTCTCCCCATGCTATCCCTTCCCAACTCCCCACCCCCCCACTATCCCTCCCCTTTCTCCCCCCGACAGACCCCTGTGTGTGATACTCCCCCTCCCTGTGTCCATGTGTTCCCATTGTTCAACACCCGCCTATGAGTGAGAACATGCGGTGTTTGATTTTCTGTTCTTGTGTCAGTTTGCTGAGAATGATGGTTTCCAGGTTCATTCATGTCCCTACAAAGGACACGAACTCATCGTTTTTGATGGCTGCATAATATTCCATGGTGTATATGTGCCACATTTTCCCTGTCCAGTCTATCATCGATGGGCATTTGGGTTGGTTCCAGGTCTTTGCTATTGTAAACTGTGCTGCAATGAACATTCGTGTGCATGTGTCCTTATAGTAGAACGATTTATAGTCTTTTGGACATATACCCAGTAATGGGATTACTGGATCAAATGGAATTTCTATTTCTAGGTCCTTGAGGAATCGCCACATCATCTTCCACAATGGTTGAACTAATTTACACTCCCACCAACAGTGTAAAAGCGTTCCTATTTCTCCACATCCTCTCCAGCATCTGTTGTCTCCAGATTTTTTAATGATCGCCATTCTAACTGGCGTGAGATGGTATCTCAATGTAGTTTTGATTTGCATTTCTCTAATGACCAGTGATGATGAGCATTTTTTCATATGTTTGTTGGCTTCATGTATGTCTTCTTTTGTAAAGTGTCTGTTCATATCCTTCGCCCACTTTTGAATGGGCTTGTTTGTTTTTTTCTTGTAAATGTGTTTCAGTTCTTTGTAGATTCTGGTTATCAGCCCTTTGTCAGATGGGTAGACTGCAAAAATTTTTTCCCATTCTGTTGGTTGCCGATTCACTCTAATGACTGTTTCTTTTGCTGTGCAGAAGCTATGGAGTTTGATTAGGTCCCATTTGTCTATTTTGGCTTTTGTTGCCACTGCTTTTGGTGTTTTGGTCATGAAGTCCTTGCCTACACCTATGTCCTGAATGGTTTTGCCTAGATTTTCTTCTAGGGATTTTATGGTGTTAGGTCTTATAATAAACCTGTGTCCCTAGCTTGCCAAAAATAAACATTTCCTATTCTCCCCCTCTCCCATCATGCATTCCCCTTATCTAACAAAGTTTAAATATTTTTACTCTTGTGATGAGTAGAAATACTCTCTTCATGCTGTTTCATAAATCCCATAAGCCCTCTTCTTTCTTTTTACAATCATTTTCTCCTCACACTATATATTTTGAAATAAGTGGTCACTCAGTTCCCTGGGTTAGTTTTCTGCTTGATGAATTTTGGTGTTGATGCTGTTTATTTTAATTGTATTTTTAATGTAGTTCAGCTTCCAGGTTTCTGATTTATTCATTATTTTGGTTCCAGGGTGACGTACCCATCTGAAGGCTGGGTCCCTGGGAGTCTGTCCAGTGCTCTGTGGCATGCTGATGTTGGAGTGCAAAAAAAACATTCGGTCATTATTTTCCTCTCCTCCAATCAGTCGATTTCTCTCTCTGCACTTTGCTAACATGTTATTGGAGTAATAATGTGAGTGATGTAAAACTGCCTTTACTACACTTTTTGATGATGTCTTTTCTCATTATTGTGCTACCTCGCAGTACTGTTATCACTTACTTGTTTCCATTCTTTCTAATCAACACATATTTTCAAGTGTGGATATTTGTTCATATTGGCTCTTCTATGAGTGGGAGCTGATTACTGAAATTTTCCATGTCCCATTTGTCTCTTTGTCCCTCCTAAATCCTTTATTTCATGTTGAAATCATACAGGGATTAATCCATTTCTAAGTCTTGATACTGTTCTTTAATTATGATGGTTTTAACCTTTCCAGTTGTATTATACCTGTGCTTCTCAATCTGTGGTTATGGATATAGATTTCTGACAGAAAACAGACTGACGGTTTATTATTGAACGAAATTTTGAAATTCCCAGCTGTGTCAATATTGCATGATGTCTCTCTTGAATGTGGGTGGAGATTTGGTTGCCGCATCAATCTTACACCAATCACTATTGTAATACCATGGTGACATTTTTGGCTTTATACATTCTTTTCTGTTTTTTATATATGTATATATAATTTCAAGTTGTATAAACCTTAAACGCTACTTACTGTGAACATATTTGTGATGAGTGCATATGTTGTGCAGACTTTCTGAAGATTAAGGTAAATTTCTATTGTCAGTTCAACTTTATTATACACGTATAGACATTAAGTAGCAGCATACTATCTAGGTATTCTTTACACTTTGGAACCTGCATGTATAAACATTTTGTTTTCTTTTCTTTTCTTGTGGGACGCAAGCATCTACAATTTATAAAATAGGTTATCTTCAATTTTAAGAAAATTTATGTGATTAACCTTGTTCTCATTTTCACAAGGATATATTAATGGGTCTTGTGAGTCAAACATTATTTTTCCCATATTATCACGTTGTGTTTACAGCCAATGTGGTAGATACAGTGTTGAATATAAGTATGAGCTGACAATATGCATTGTGGCTTTTTGTTCCTCAGTTTAAAATGCAAACACTTGGCTGTACAATCTGCACTAATTTTCTTTTTTGGGGGTATGAATGCATTGTTGTCTGGTTTGAAAACTTTCAAACTGCCTCTCTTTGCCAATGGATGTAATTATCCAGCTACATTAGCGCTGGCTTTGAAGTTTAGCTTATAAGATAATCCAATTGAATAGATAAGTTTATGTATCTAGATGGGTTTCTTGGATGTATTAATATTGGATGACTTTTGACATTGACATAGGTTTTAATTTCTTAAGTGTATCAATTTTTATTTTTTCTTGTTTGAATATATTTAACATATAAACACACATATGTTTGAACATATACATATGAAGAAAAGTGACATTACACACACACACACACACACACACACAACTTTCTCCTCTTGACCATGGAAACAACATACTCATTATTTAAATCCAGTCTCTTTCTTGGGTATGGGGTTGCATTTCACATAAAAATTACCCAGCTAATTTTTAGGTTACAATTGCATGGAAAATGTCTGCATTCATCCTTTTTGCTGTCTAAATTTTTATTTTATTTTGCATAAAAGTGTCACATCTCCAGGTTTGTTACATGGAATCATTGCATGATACTGTGGAATGCAGTGTGAACCTCATTATCCAGTGAGTGAACACGATACCCAATGGAACATAAACACATTATTTTTTCCTTTATACCCACTGTTTCTGACGTTCACCAAAAATCCAAAAAGACTAACTGGCTGTATACAAATTGAAGTTTTATTTCCCTGATCTAGATCTAGAAATTTCTGAAAAGTTCTAAGTTAATCCTACATGTTCACTAAAGTGAGCTCCTTGGTTTGTGAATCAACAGACACACACACAACTGAATTTTTAAAATGTTTGCATATGTATAAGAACACTTGGAACCTATATTCTAAATTCTACTGTTTTGAACTGAGATACTGAATTTAAATTTGTGTGCACCCTGGCATTTTTTCTCTTAGATTGATGAAAGTTTTGGGGACATTAATTTCTCTTCAACATATATATATACATTTTTGATGCTGGGTCTCACTCATTTACACAGTTTGAAATTTCATGTCAATATGCAAATCAAATTAGATCACTGTTCCTGTATTATATGTATGTATACACACATACGTATGTGTATTTTTAGAGAATGTATATGTATGTATATTTCCTATGTCTGTATGTATACGTGTGTACTTTTAGAGAATATATGTGTATATGAACACACATATGTATGTATGTTTTAGAGAATATGTAAGCCATGTAAAGGAGGATACATGCAGCCACATTCACACACTATATCTAACGTAAAGAGGATATTGGTTAAAAATCACACATATAACTGCTATATTCATGGAAGAAAGAGTGTGATGTTTGTATTTACCAGGTATTTTCATCACGAATAAAAACATTGTCTTTAGGCTAGGACCTAAGGCAACCAATTCACATTTAAGAATGAGAATGAAGGGAACCAGCAAATGTAAATTGTTCTCCCTATGCTAATATGCTAAAAAGATAATTAGCTATATTGAAGAAACACAAACATGGAATTCCAAAAATAAATCAAAATATCAGAAGGGCAAGCTCATTCATCTTGCCCTATTCAGTCAGGGCAAGCTCATTTAAATTTAAAAGATTAGGACACAGGCTTTATGCAGTAATCATCTTACACCATAGCACCTAAAAAATTCACAGAAGAGCATACAGTTCTAAATCTGGAGCTCATATACATACATGAACAGTTTTTTTTGTGTGTGTGCTGAAAGAAAATTGTATACTTGCTACAGAGGAAGGAGTTCAAAATTTATTTTTTGCTGAATAATCACGGACAAATTCTAGATGTGTGCATGCCCCTTACCTATATAAACTCTGGCTTCTGCTTGTCATTATGGTAGGTAAACTCTGACTTTCATGAACTCACATTTTTTGGTATATTCACATTTTATATATTTGCTACATTGTTCAGACAACCCAAACATTCTTAATTTTCCAGAAACAAAAAAGAGAGAGAGAGAGATCCCCAAGATTATACTTGAGAGCTCTTAGCCTTAACAATAACAGCAAGTTCAGAAAATATGTATACAGGTCTTATCAGTAACTGTTCTCTCCTTTTATGAGTTGTAATTTGTTTACTTCATAATTGTAAAACAATGTGTTGTTGAACAGTGAGTGAGCTATTTGACTGTATAAATTTACCCATCTTTCTGGCATTTTAAGTAACATTTTACTCTAAATATCTGGCATTTAAAATTCCAAACTTTATTACCTTGGATATGGATAAGAGTTTCCTTGCTCTATATAAGCTGATGGTTTTCCTGGGGTATATTTGACCTGATAGAGTGTGTGCTTTCTATCTGTACCAATCTTTATTCTTCTCTTTCAATGAAAAGATGAGCTTCATTCTTGCATACTAAATTTTACTCTCTGATTTGTAAACCTTGAAACCTCTATTTTATGCATATAAAATACCCCTAACTGAGAAATTATGGAATTTTTTTTAATAGGAGCATGCCTCTATTTTTATCTCTTGTCCATGGACATGACTTAGCCATTTAAATAAAATTTGGCCTCCTCCATTCTCAGCAAATGGGCACAAGAACAGAAAATCAAACACTGCATGTTCTTATGCATAGGTAGGGTTTGAATAAATGATGAGAACACATCGACACATGGAGGGGGAGCATCACACACTGGGGTCTGTTTGGGCAGGTTAGGGGAGTGAAAACATGGGGAGAAATGCCAGATATAGTTGATGGGGGGGGGATGGAGGAAGCAAACCATCTTGCCACGTATGTACCTATGAAACAGTCCTGCATGATCTGCACATGTACCCCAGAATCTAAAGTACAATTTAAAAAAAAAAATTGGCCTTCTTTTTCTTGATAAAGTAGCATAATTATTATCTCTAACACTACAGAAAATGTGCTTCTGTAATATGAATACACCTTTAAATCTGTGTAAATCATGGAGTTTCTCCTTAGATTGAATCACTCAGAAAAGTTGCGACAGTCTTTTTGGTTTGTTTGTTTGTTTTTGAGATGGAGTCTTTCTTGTTCACTCCGGCTGGAGTGCAGTCATGTGATCAAAGATTATTGTGACCTCTGCCCCCTGGGTTCAAACAATTCTCCTGCCTCAGTCTTATGTACACAGCCACACTGGCTAACTTTTGTGTTCATGTATGTATTTTTACTACAGATGCTGTTTTACCATATTGGTCAGGCTGGTCTTGAATTCATGCCCTAAATTGATTCACCCACTTCCACCTTCTAAGTGTTGGGATTACAGGTGTGAGCTGCTGCACCTGGTCTGCAACAGTCTTTAGCTATAAAGTTTCTAGCTCTCTAAACTCTTAACCTTCCTTAAGTTGGTCATGAACATGCTTTTAAAAGTATAAATCTCGCTGTATCAAAACATGCAAACTTTGGTCTCTTATTCATCTCCAACCAAGTGTGGTGGGCTTTACTATGAACAGAGAGGGTCTTAGTTGGTGTAATATTTCAGAGCAAGAGCTTTGGGGTCAGACTTGGGATTTAGTGCCAGCTTTAAAGTCAACCGTCACCTGAGAAAGGAAAAGAGTGAGCCCTTCCCAGCTCTTTTAGAGAATAATGGTAGCAAAGTAGCTTACACATGGCTAAGTGCTCAGTAAGCAACAAGTTTTGTTATTAAGTGTTCCCTGAGGCTATATGTTTTATTTCAGCTGAATGTTGATATTCATAGAATCACATAGAAGAATAAGTAAGTATAAGGGAATCAAATGGTGATTTATTATTTTTATTTTTATTTTGCACAGTTCTTGAAGCTCTTGAGATTAATCATGGCAGGAAATTCATCACTTTCTAAAGTAGTTGTCTTTAGTGTTGAGAGAAGTTTATGTATGAACATATATGTAACTAATAAGTTTGATATTTATCAATTCTATACAATTGGTGTGGAATTTTTAAATACCATTTCAAAGTGGATGTACGTTTTGTCACCATGCAGATTTGGGACATGAATAATCAGGAGTGATGTTGAAGCATAAGCACATCATTTTACAGAGTTTCTGACTGCTATGTTTAAGATCAACTATTCGCAAAGATTCCAGAAGTTCAACAAAGAGTTTATACATTACACAAATCTATCCTTACTTGAAACAAGTGCAAAGGATGTCACAAGTGTGGTAGTAGTCTTTGAGAAAGTTGTTCAAAAACTTCTTATGACTGAAAATATGTCAGATCACTTGAACAAAGCCATGTTCAATTTTCCCTGAAAGGCCAAGGCTAGCTCACCTTGCTGTGTATTGTTAGAGACTTCTGATGCATTCTAAGCAACTCATATATATTCACCAAATCAACACAGGGAAGGATAAGAGAATTAGTGTACTCAGTAGTGTATCATCCAATAATAAAATTCAACAAGTGTGTATTTCTGCTCCATTTGTTGGTGGGAGAATGAACACATCCACTCATGGAGAAACAAGTTATCTCATAATGACACCTTACATATATAAATTGTAATGACTGTCTAAAATTTCTGTGATTTACACATATAAGTTACAAGGCTAATAAATGAGATAACCAAGACATTAGTTATAATTAAAATAAGAAACTTGACTACTCTAGAATTTATGCTTGAAATTTTTTTCCTGGAAAAATGGAGAACTATTTTTATTTTTGAGACAAGATTTCACTCTGTTGCCCAAGTTGGTGTGGTTCAGTGGTGCAGTCTCGGCTCACTGCAACCTCTACCTCCTTGGTTAAAGTGATTCTCCTGTTTCAGCCCCCCAACTACATGGGATTACAGGTGCAAACCACTGTGCCTGGCTAATTTTTGTATCTTTAGTAGAGACAAATTTTCATTATGTTTTCCAGGCTGATCTCGAACTTCTGACCTTCTGATCCACCCACCTTTACTTCCCAAAGTGCTGGCATTACAGGCATGATATACAGTGCCTGGCTGAGAAGTACTTTTTTTTGTGTACATGTTTTTATGCAATTAGCACTGTATTATTGGTTTAAGAAAATAATTTTCTAAAGTAATAATGTTAGATACTAAAGCTTAAAATTTATTTGCTATGCTTTGTTATTTAATTTACTTCTTCATTCTCTCAAAGAGACTTAACCAATCCTATTTTCATTCTACATATCATTAGAATTATTCTCACTAGTAATTACTTATCATTTCTGTGTCCTTAATAGATCTCTACGCCCCATAGATAATGTTCCACAGCCTCAGGAGGAGGGCAGGCCCCCAGTTGTATAAGAGTTGCTTCAGACAGTCTGTCATACACAGAGCTAGATTCTGTCTGTATATGAATGAAAAACCTATCCATAGATACAGTTCAGTTTTAAGAAAAAGGCTGATTACTGAACTTGGAGAGCAGACAAATGTTTAGAATTATAATATGCTGTGTAGAGAATACAAAGTTACACTTTCACTAGTGGACTAGTTAATGTTTGTATTTCTTTGTTCACTCTAGGAAAAAGTCTCCTGGTAGAAGTTAATCCCTTTCTTCCAAGCAAAATCACAGTAAAAACAAGAGAGATGCTACAACTATAAAAACTTGTCTTAGGCAAACAGAATTACAAAAGACACTCTCAGCCTAGTAATTAATAATCAGCAAGGTGATAAGGTGTATGTTTACAAAAGAATAAGATAAAAGGCATTACTGGCCAGAGCCACATGGGAAGCAAAAGGAAAAAAAAAAGAAAACTTGGGGGAAAGCTCTAGCAGGCAGGCTTCACCAAATGCCAGCAGCTGTGACTCAGGCAGAAGGAGCAAGCAGCAGCAGAAGTGGAGAGCAACATGCAGCACCTAAGTGGGACCAGCAGAGCTGCCCTTCTGAAAAAATGTTAAAACAGCTTTATTTAAACCTAATCTCAAGCACTCAGCTCACTGCATGGCCCATTAGCTGATGGCAATAAACAAAGAAATTTACAAGTAATAACACCACTAATTAAACAAAATAGATAGAAGCTAAAAAAAAAAAAAACTGTAAAAGAAAAAAATAAAGGCAAAGAGCAAAAGACGGACACAAAAGGTAAAGGAAATGAAAGGAAATAAATTCAGAAGTAAGGAAAAAATAAGAAAGTTATAGATAAAAATAATACACATTTAGTTAAAAATGTTATAAAACAAAAAATGTTAAAGCCTGTCTGTTTATCAGTAAAAGTTATGAAAAAGCTATAAAAGAGAATTTATTGCAAGTTGTATGAATTTTGTTTTGAAAGTTTAAGCAAGTTTTAAAACATTAATTGTAAAAAAAATGTGTAAATATATTGGTTAAAAATAACTAAGCATCTAGTGTTTCTGTAAACTGGATATTAAAATAAAACAAAACAACTTGTTTTTATGTACTAACATACTCTTTTACAAAAGTTATAAAAGTCTCTTAGCACAGGTACAACTCCTAAAATTTCCAGTATACCAGACCAGACAAAAAACTACATCCTCATCAAAGGATGGAAAGGAAAAAAAATTCAATTCAGCCTAAAATGTGTTCTGCAGAATGATGTTCTGCCACTTCCTCATAAGGAAGAATTCAGAAAATTAAGCAAATCTGGCTCCAAACACAAACATCATTTACTCCAAAGGAAATATTTATTTATTTTTTGTCACTTTGCCTGCCACCTTTACTTGCTATACTCTATCAAGCTCATCTTTTAATCCACATTTTTCTGCCCTGCAACTTGAACTAACATCCCCACCACAGCTTCTAACAATGCAACTGCTTAGCTACAAAAATTAACATAACACCAGTGAAGTTTCTCATTAATGGCATCTGATAAACTAAGATATCAAGTAACATTAGAGGTCAGGCACAAACAATTTATATTTACACTTACAGCTTTTATAGTCTCAGCCATAGTCATTCCATCTACAGCCAGCATTGCAGTGGCATGTATTACTGAGTCAGTACAAACAGCTGCCAAAATAATGTGTCAAATAGACGTCTCTTACAGAAAGGCATAAATCAAAAAATTCTTGCACGTCTGCAAAGCGTCAAGGCCGACGTAAAATATGTAGGGGAGCAACAGGGTACACTGACATTTTACAGCAATTAAACTGCAAGCGGGAACACAAACATATTTGTGTCACTTCTCTACCATAAAATCAATCAGTACATGGTTGGAATAAGGTAAAACAACACCTCTGGTGAACCTTTCTAAACAATTTAACAGCAAACATAAAGCAGCTTAAAATGAAAGTTCTAAAATCCCTTCACACTATACATTTACACACCCAACAAAGCTGCCATATGGAAAAGTGTGCAAAATTATCTCTCCTGGTTCATCCTCCATTCCTGACAGTCACACTTTAACTGAAAAGAAAAACCTGTTCCTAATTGTACTCATCATTGTAATATGTTATTTGTTAATCCTAAAATGTAAAGCCAAAATAAAAGCAAGAACTGCCTAGTCTAACAGACCCATGGTCCCTAACACATCAGTGGTTGGGAGACAACAAAGCCTAATCTCAGTAAAAATAAGTGGGGAGATGTTGGAATTCACTCAGGATGGCTGGCAATATATTAGCAAAGTATTAGGGAAAATTGTAAACTAGTTGCAACTCTTTTAATAGGCCAAAAGTTTTTATTGGAGGATGCTAAAAGTGGCTGGTCCATCACTAGGGAGAAAATAAGGACAATAAAAGCCTTTCGCAGTTTAAGTATTTTTACAACATACACTTTTGTCTCTACTCTGTTTACTTATGTAAACAGAGTGCTGAATGGTCTTCTGAAAGGGAAATCAAAGGGAAATTACCTGTTAATTTTTTTTACTCTGGGCCCAAAATCTAAAGCTTTATCATCCATAAAACAACTCCTTTAACCATGTTAATTATCCACAGTGTGTTAAATTAAGGCCTCTGTTATAAAAAATAAATATGGAATAAAGCTTTCAATGTATAGAAATTCTTAGTCAATTGGTTGCAGTTGCTCACTAAATACAGCCAAAAACCATTTCCAGACCACTTAAAATACTTAACCAGGTGTAAAAGTGCATCTATTCATCTGTCAATAAGTAAGTGTCTGCAGAAGAAATTCCTGCAGGTGGTAGTCAACGTCTCAGGTAGTAAGCCCAATGTAATCAAGGTCACAGTTTAAAAGATATGTGGGCCCCAGTGGTACAGGAGTTGTTCCATAAGTCTGTCATATATCTAGCTAGGTTCAAGCCATGAATGAAAACTTTTTCATAGAGAGTAGACTCTCCATAGAGAGAATTTACTTAAAAAAAAAAAGAAGGCTAACTACTGAACTTGGAGAAAAGACAAAAGTGCATTTAATAACTGCTTTAACAGTTACAATGTGATGTGTGGAAAATAAAAAATACATAATTCCATTAATGGACTAAATTTTTTTTGTTACTTTTCATCCTTGGGGAAAGATTTCCAGTTAAACTTAAAAATTCCTACTGTTCCTTATTTTAGAAGAAAACCTATTTTAACATTTCTGCACAAAGTTTTCAGTTTCGTATTATGACACCCTCTTGTAAGTCCTCTCACAATACGTGTGTCTTGTAGAGCGAGTAGAGTGTTGAGTAGAAAAACAAACCAGTGTGATACTCAGTGAATGGTGATGTCTGGACAGTCAGTGATCTCTGGAACTCTGGACTACTGACAACCACAAAGTGTATGGGTACAGCATGGGCAGAGCAGAGATTGAGGGTCTCTGTGTCCATGCCCAAGGAAGTATCCTGGTAAGTTTACAGCTATAGTAAGAGGATAAACTCCATCTGTGCATTTTATCTGGATCACTTTTGGAGCACTGAAGGAGATAGCCAACTTAGTGCTAATATACATGAGCTTGGGGAACCTAATTTGGAGAAGATGTCACCCCATTGCTCTCGTGTTAAAAAAAATCTTCAAAGAAAATTACCTAGCATTTTCAAGTTCCACCAGCTTAGCTTTCCTCATGATCAGCTCTTGTCTATCAGCTGTCAGTTCTACCCATGTGCTCCAGTGCTCTTCTCCACACTTTCACACCTGCAGTGCTTTCCTGTGCAGACCACCTAGGAGATCCCTTTCAGTAATCCACTTCCCTTACAGCTCCTTCGAAGACTCAGTTATACATAAAATTTGGCATTTAACTTTATTAATATACACACAGTAACTGCATTACTAGTTCCCACCTCACCTTTACCAGCCTGAAGTAAAGGCTATTTTCAGGGTACCAGTGTTGTGCAGCTGAGCCATGTCTTCCCCATGTCACTCACCCTGCTTCTCTTGACTGGCTTGCATTACAGCCCTCTGAATTATATTGAGGGCAGAACCAACCAAACAAAGCTATGTGTTTCCTGAGATTAATCCCAGATTTTTAGATAAGTATTTACATTTTTCTGCTCCCAAAGCTCTGGCATCTAGTTAGAGTCAATGTGAGTGCTGTATAACAGACTAAGGCATTATATAAGTTTGCACACTACCAATGGGAAATAGGACAAAAACAGTTGTGGTGGACAGTACTTTAAAAATGGATATTAAATTACCATAATCTTGAAGAAACACATTTATTTAAGAAATAAAACAGGAAAAATGATGGCAGCAATTTCCCACAGGGATACAAGACAAAATATAGAATTACTTGCTCAAAGGTAATTCAGAATGGAGAAAAAAATTCTTCAAGTGCTCACCATCAGCTCAGGTGTATTACCTGCTTTTCAATGGACACAATTTTGCAGTATGTTCTTATGATAGAAACAAAGAAATCATCATCAACCCTCTCTGGGGAATCCTCTCAGCCTTTCAAAGCACTGAGACTACAGGAATGGGTACCATATCCAGGCCCATTCCAAACGTTATAAATAGTCTGTGACTTTGACAATTTCAATATATAATACACATAAAATAACTGCCATAACTGAGGTACCTGTGTTGACGTGAGTGTGTGTTATGGTCTGCTTGATTTTCCCATTGCCTTAAAATAGGGGCTTTTGAAACATCTAAAAGGCTAGCTGCAAATGTTAATGGAATTCAAGCTTTTCTTTGACTACTATTCTATATACTGCCTTACAACTTTCTTCAAGTATGGATATCAACAGTTTCCAGTCTGAATGACAAAAATGTAAGAATAAAAAGTGATAGATGCAGCAAAATTTTCTGAGCCTGCAACTGCTCACAGCCTTCTATATTATAAACATGCATCAAGATTCTCACAATGTGGCCCAACCACTATTCCTAGAGATTGGCAGAATCAGTCATGTGACACTTAGCACTGCACAAGTGTTTTCTTGGCTTCTTGAGTATTGGTGTGTATATTACATATACATTTTTTATAACATCTCTAAATGAATAAGTAAATTAATGTGAATGTATGTGACATTATATTTTATTTTGAACTGTAGATTACTTTAGTTTGTAATCTATCTACCAAATCTTGACTGTGACATTTAGTTTTGGATTGTTACATTAAGATCAATCTATCTGGGCAAGTCTCAGTAGCACATGCCAGTACTCCCAGAGATTTGGGAGCCTGAGGTGGGTGGATCATCTTAGGTGAGGAATTCGAGACCAACCTAGCAAACATGCAGAAACCCTGTCTCTACTGGAAACACAAAAATTAACCAGGCATCAAGGTGGGTGCCTGCTCTCCCAGCTACTCAGGAAACTGAGACGTGAGAATCATTTGAGCATGGAAGACAAGGTTGCATTGAGCCAAGATTACACCTTTGCACTCCAGATTGAGAGACAGAACAAGATTCTGTCTCAAGAAAACAAACAAATCACAAAACTAGCAGCACCACCACTCTTCTTGAATGATCGTTTTAAAATAAAAATCTGTTACTGACAGTTTATAATTTTTATTAATAGTAACTTATTTATAAAGTAAGTGAAAACATTTCAGATGAAATTATAAAGTAGTTTTCCCTTACATAGCCTACTTCCTTGCTCTCTTAAGGGTTCTCTAATAAAATCTACTATCAACACCAAAATGAGAAGAATGAAAACAATTTACATTCAAAATTATCTAAAAATAACTACCATGAGATATGTTTCTAAATGCCTATTTATCTGACTGTGAAGACTTGCTTGCCAAGAAAGTTGCCAGAGATAGTTCTAACAGAAAAAGCTAGTCTGAAAGCTAATCTGTGCAGCCTCATGGTGTTACTTCCATAGGTCTATTTCCTGACAAAGATCAAATCAATTTTTTCATCGGATTTTAAAAATTGTAGAACATACCATACTTTTAATGTAAATAATAAACATCAGTAAAAAAGTATTTTATTTTGTAGGGGGACTTCCACCAAGATGGCCAAATAGGAACAGTTCTGGGGCACAGTTCCTGGTAAGAGTGAGGCAGAAGGTGAGGAAGCTCCACATTTCCATCTGAGGTACCAGGTTCATCTTAATGGGACTGGATGGGCAATCGATGTTGCTGAAGAAGGGCAAACCTAGGCAGAGTGAGATGTTAAGATGGAATCATTATGCTACATGACTTCAAACTATTCAATGCTACAGTAATCAAGACAGCATGGTACTGGTATGTAAACAGAGATACAGATCAACGGAACAGAACTGAGGCCTCAGAAGTAATGGCACACATCTGCAATCATCTGATCTCTGACACAACTGACAAAAACAAGCAATGGGGAAAGGATTCCCTTTTAATAAATGATGTTGTGAAATCTGGCTAGCTATGTTTCAGGAAGCTGAAACTGAACCCCTTTCTTATACCTTATACAAAAATTAACTCCAGATGGTTTAAATATTTAAGCATACGACCTAACACCAAAAAAGTCCTAGAAGAAAATTTAGGCAACACAATTCAGGACATAGGCATAGGCAAGGACTTAATGACTAAAACACCAAAAGCAATGACAACAAAAGCAAAAATATACAAGTGGGATCTAATTAAACTTAAGAGCTTCTGCACAGGAAGAGAAACGACCATTAGTGTGAACAAGCAACCAACAGAATGGAAAAAAAAATTTGCTATTTTTTCAAGCTACCATCTGACAAAGGGCTAGGATGCAGAATCGATAAAGAAGGAAAATGCTCTTCAGGATATTATCCAGGAAAACTTCCCCTACCTAGAAAGGAAGGCCTATATTCAAGTCCAGGAAATACAGAGAACACCACAAAGATATTCCTCAAGAAGAGCAAACCCAAGGCACATAATCGTCAGATTCACCAAGGTTGAAATGAAGGAGAAAATGCTAAGGGCAGACAGAGACAAAGGTAGGATTACCAACAAAGGGAAGCCCATCAATCTCACAGCAGATCTCTCAGCAGAAACCCTACAGGCCTGAAGAGAGTGGTGGCCAATATTGAACATCCTTAAAGGAAAGAACTTTCAACCCAGAATTTCATATCCAGCCAAACTAAGCTTCATAAGTGAAGGAAAAATAAAATCTTTTGTCAACAAGCAAGTACACAGAGATTTCGTCACCACCAGGTCTGCTTTACAAGAGCTCCTGAAAGAGGCACTAAACATAGAAAGGAACAACCAGTACCAGCCACTCCAAAAACATACC